>JAVXUM010000037.1:29958685-29971495 GCA_035590655.1 Pouteria glomerata
ACTCCATCGTAGAAGTACAAAATACCATGTTTTTCATTCTCATTCTATTGATGCAGTGCTACTTCTGCAACATCTCATGTGGTGTTGGGACAATTCAAAACCTGTGTGATCCTTCTTGGAGGCTACATGATCTTTAATTCAGATCCAGGGTTTGTGAGCATCTGCGGTGCTGTGACAGCCCTTTGTGGAATGTCAGTTTACACATCTCTTAACATGAGGAAGTCAGAGGAGTCCATAAGTAGCCAGCAGCTTCCAAAGCAGAGTTTGTCTTCTTTGAAACCCAAAAGCGCCGAGGATAAAAAAGAACAACCAGATATGAATGATACCCAGAATGTCGTGTGAAATAAGGAAGCTTTTAGCCTTGTTTTTTGGGGGGGGGGGGGGCGAGAGAGAGAGAGAGGAGAGATAACAATGGCTGTAGAGTTATTGATTTAATCTTGGCTTTGGAGTGGACGCAATTATGTACAGACCCTGGGCGTTTCGGATGCATCCCAAGGCGTTTCGAATCATGCTACATTTTTCATCGAGGATTTGGTGAAGGTTCCTCTACTTGGCATGGGTGCACTGTAGATTGGAGTAAAGTATTTGATGATAGATGCTTTGAGTTGCAATCTTTCGCCAACAAAATTTTGTAATCAAATTTTACATAGTGAATTGTTTGGATGATCTTCAAAAAATATGGTCTTGAACAAAGTTTCTTCGAGGTTGAATTTTGCTCCTTGATGGATCTTTAAATCCTAATGGTGTCATGGTACTCTTGCTACATGTGTCCCATGAGACCCTAATATATGTTTTTTGTGTTTCCCAAACTATCTGCTTATTTTTTCATATTTACCGTATAAAAGCTCAAAAAAGAGAGTGTAAAAACTCAAATTTTATTTCAAATTGATTAAGAAATCTAAAAATCATATTTCAACAATATTACAAAATGCATAATATTTAGACATGAAAAATAAAATAAATAGAAAAAATTATTTCATTATGAGACTTCATATAACCTCCACATATTAACATAATTTTACCATTTATTCATTTGCTCCCCCTCCTTAACTTTATTTGCTTTTAACAAAAAATCAAATAAAATAAATTTTTAGACTAAAACTAGAAATTTTAACTTCATAAATTCATGTGTTTGAAATTTTCAATTCATTAAGGTGCCATTTAGTGTATTTGTTTAAAACTTATTTTTTATTTTTTGAAAATAAAAAAAAAACAGTTTAAAACGTATTTATTAATTTTGTTTTTAAAATCTGCTTTAAAAAGTAAAAAATAAATTTATACATAAAATACAAAATGATAAAAAGTCGTTTTGAGTGCTTTTAAATCTAAAATAAGAAAAATTTTAACATAAAAAAAGTAGAAAATATCAAACTAAATGTATTTTTTTATATTTCTTATTTTGAGATTTTTAAAACATAAAATAAAAAATACAAATATCTAAAATTTTTAATTTATTGAAGACTACAATTTTTTTTTTTTTTTATAATTTTTCCTTTCTTAATTCTATATTTATGTATTTGGCTCATTTCCGTACAGCAACCTTTATTTATTTATTTTTATTATTGTCATTTTATATAATTTTATATATTTTTGTGTCGCTCTTCGTTAAAACCCCAAACCCTACGTTTAGAGCCCCCTTTGTCGTCCCAAATCTCAGACCTCAAATACTGCACGAAACGTAGAAAATTCATTTGTTAAGAGAGAAGAGACAATCATGAATAAGGTTCCGATTTGGGACTTGCCGGACGTGCCCAAGGGGAAGCTTCCTCCACACCTCGAACTCCAGAGAACACGCGTTCTCTGCAACTCTGATGCTCCCACTCATGTACTCCCTGCCAACTCCATATGCATCAGATATTGTTATTTGAATTCTTTGTTTGTGGGTTTTTATTTTTGGGTTTCGGTTTCTTGTTTGTTTATTTGGGTATCGTAAAGTTATTGTCTTTGTACTTGAATGGTCTAGACTGGGCCTTGGTTTTGGGATTTGTTTAGTTCTGGATTATCACTTGTTGGGATATCTGACTATTTGCTGGAGGGTTTTAACTTTTGGGTTTTTGTTATTGTATTTTGGACGGTGCATTTTTTTTTTTTTTGGTTCTGGATTTTGACTTGTTTGAATGTATTTGTATTGAAGACAGAGAGTGTGCAATACTCTGGTGCCTATGCATCCATGGGAGTTGATAACAGCTTGAGGTTGAATCAATTCTGCAGTAACTTTAGAGTGGAAGTGATTCGACTTACTGAGGATGACATGGAGTTCGACATGATTGGTATTGATGCTGCCGTTGCTAATTCATTTCGTAGGAGTCTCATAGCTGAGGTGCGCAATTTAACCGAGAAAGTGGGAAAATCCTCATTAGAATAGTATGCTTTTCTATTGTTTGGTTTTGTTCAATTTTGATTTTTAATGCTGGGCCTGCTGAGATGAATAATTGTTCATACCTTACTGGCATATTTGCCTTTGTCATATCTTTTGTTGTTTGATCCATCTAATGGCCTAATGGGTCATGATTCGTAAAACCTCTCGTGTTTTCCATTCTTTATAATATCCCCTCATTAAAAATCTGGTATCCAATCCTCCACCTTTAGAGTTCTTAACACCTTTTCTATTTTTGTAAACATACATATTTGTGTGAGTATTGGCATGAATGTTGGGTTTGGTGGTGCTTACCACTTTTATAAATGGCGACGGAGGTATGATTTTTTTTCCTTGATTACTGATTTTGCCTGCAGCTTCCTACAATGGCCATTGAAAAGGTTCTTATTGCAAACAATACATCGGTGATCCAAGACGAGGTGCTTGCACACAGATTGGGTCTTATCCCAATCAAGGTTGACCCAAGACTGTTTGATTATATGTCAGGTTTTATGTTAGACTTTCTTATTGATTTGATGTTCAATTTTTTCACACTCACATGGGGTGTTTCGAGGTCTTCTAAATGGAAAGTTATCTTCCTTACACACCCTCCCCCTTCAGAAAATGACGTCCCTAATGAAAAGAACACCATTGTTTTCAAACTCCATGTTCGTTGTGAACGATGTGGTCCGCGCCTTACAGGTATTATTGATTGGTTGTGTTTGTGATGCATAAAGATTCAAATGTTCCTCAACTTTGTTTGCCTCGTTGTATGGACACTTGAATTTCTCATTGACGGTCATGCTTTGGATAATGCAGTGAAATCGGATGAACTGAAATGGTTACCACATGGAAGTGAGTTTCCACTGGCCACAGAAAACTCAACTTCAAATTCAACCTCAAAACCAAATACCTATACTTCATTTAGTTGCAGCCAAGATTCCATGCTGGAATTTAGCAATGATCCAATTGCCCCCAAGTATCCAGATATTATTGTAGCTAAGCTTGGACCAGGCCAGGTAATGTTTTTTTTTTCCTTTTTTATTTTTTTCATTTCAAGTTTCTGTCGATCGCTAAGACTTATTTGTACCGGTTTCATCAACGCGTGAAAACTTATTGTCACCACAGTAAATATTCAATTCTATGGGATGCTAAGAAAATGGAACTTGCTTAATTCTGTTATTTAAGTTATGGGGAATTCCTGATTAACTCAATTTGGTCCCTCTAGAATCTGTTATTGCCGATTGTTATTGGGCATTTGACAGCTCCTGAAAAAGTGTACTTAATTCCATTTAGGTTATCTTGGTCCTGTCGAAAAAGGGCTAATTAATCCAAAGTCTTTATCCAATAATCTTGGCCTCTTCTTGAACCATGGTCATTATCTTCTCCATATTTACAAGCACGTAGGCCCCTTGATGCTACCTTCCCTTCTGCCACCCCCCTCCCAAAAAAAAAATGATAATAATAAAAAAAAAAAACCATTGAATTGTTTCCTTTTTGCCTTTTCATTTAAAAGTCCTCCTCATTGATGATGGTATTTCTTTTGGCACTGGCAAGGAGAAGCCCCTGACCTCTTTACAACAAAGGGAAGTGGTTTCTCCTATCACCACATTGGGGGAGGAAAGGTTCAAGTACCTCTTTACAACATTGGTGTTCTTGTCCTATTAGGTAAAAAAGGAAGACTCTTAACGGGTCTCTACTCTTACCTGAACCAAATGGTGTCCTAGTTATTTGGAAATCTAAATTTATCCTATGGTTATGAATTATCTTATTGAGAAGGGTAGGAAATTAGTTTGAAGCATCTAGGTAGGCATGTCCAGGGGCAGTTATCGAGCAATTTGTATATGATGTGAAACTAAGAAGAAATTAAGCAAGAGAAGAGAAGAGAAGAGAATAGTGAGAGAGAGATTAAGCTTGAGAGGGAAAGACAAACGGGAGAAGGGAAATAAGCTCTCAAGCCATTTAATTGTCATCATAATATCAGCCATACTAATACAATAAATAGCCCTGCCTTATATAGGCCAATACAAGATAGATTAGGTTCTCATCTTAAACAACCAAGAGACATCGACTCCCAGGAAGACTACATATCAACATAACAATAAGTAGTATGTAATGTATCTGATGACTGATCAATTCTACCGGGTAGCAGAATCTCGACCCCATCGAGTGAAAAACATCAGCTGCTGCAATCAATCGCCTAAACAAAAATTTAGCGTCCATGCAACTCCCTTGCGATGCTGATACACATGCATGATGGGTAGTCTGAAGATGTCCCAACTAGTATGCGTTGAAAATTCAGTTAAATAAAAGTGTAGTGGATTTGTGTTAATACTGATGTCTAATAAATTCCTCAAGTAAATTCTTAGACTTGTACGTCCATATTTGTTGGCTTGGAAAGATGCATATCGCTCTGTTCAGACCTACCTACATCTAATGCAACTCTTGATGATTTTTGTAGTGGAGTAGCCTGATAAGCTTAAAACTACAATAAACCTATATCTTTTAATTGAGACTATCTGGACTGGAAATATTTCTAGAATTTAGATATCCTGACAAATCTTCTGGGGCATTAATAAGCCTGTACCCACTTGTGAATGCACCCAGTTTCATTGGTGCTTCTTGCTAAGGTATTATTACATATGGCCTCATATTCTTGGATAATTTTATTTGCTCTTACCGATATAAATTCCCATTTACTTCTGAATGTTCTTTGTTGCTTAGAACCAATTCTCCTACACTCACAAAGAAAAGGTACATTCACAAGATTAATTTTATTGGATTTCTCATTCAGTGTTTATGGGATCTTGCTTATTTACTAGGAAATTGAGCTGGAAGCACATGCAATTAAGGGCATTGGTAAAACACATGCAAAGTGGTCTCCTGTGGCAACTGCTTGGTATAGGATGCTCCCTGAGGTAATTGAAAATTTTAATTGGTAGCTTTCTGTGACCCATAAAAAAATGCTTTATGTGATTATTTCCAAAAAATGCAACTTCAGTGTCTTGAGAAAAAGCTTAAATTTTTATTTATTACTTGTAGGTTGTATTGTTGCAAGAAGTTGAAGATGAGAAGGCAGAAGAGCTTGTAAAGAAGTGCCCAGTTAATGTATTTGATATTGAAGATATTGGTAAAGGTGAAGAGATTTTTTTTGTCAGTGCAATTTCTTCTTCATGTGATTGGGTTCCAGGAAGCTGATGTCAATTTTCTTTCCTTTTTCCCAAAAGAGAGTTGATTGGCTGATCATGTATATGCCTATTACATTATTTTGACTAATGGTTTGGGTATTAAGCAGGTAGGAAGAGGGCCACTGTTGCTCGACCACGGGCTTGTACACTCTGTAGGGAATGCATCCGCGGGGAAGGATGGGACAAGTATGTGGCAATACGCCGTGTGAAAGATCATTTCATCTGTAAGTAATCTAGTTTTCATGCATCATTTTGAGGTAGACAAGCCATTTTTTGGAAGGCTTTTAATTACTAAATGAGCATGGTATCTTTCAAATTATGACTTCATTTTTAGGTGAAGTAACATATGAGAAGATTGCCTAATTTGTGACTTTTGACTGCTGGCTGTGGAGGCTAACGTTGAGTTTGCCACCCTATCAACATCTTCAGTTTGATGCTTATAAGGAGAAAAAATAATGATAATTTCAGTGACTACCAAAGACATTTGGGTAGCTTTTAATCTTGATAGTTAGAATTTCTATAACACTTCCCCCCGGCCCCCAACCCCCTGTGAAGATTTGAATGTTGAATTGTGGAGAGAAGAAAATTGAGCGGAAAATAAAATTAATAATTTATATTTTTTTTTATACTTAACGAAGTAAAAATTAAATTTTTAAACAAATATCTATTAATTATCTTCTCATTTTTTTTTCAAGTCAACCCAAAAAATTCAGTAAAATTGATTTCTTCACTTCATTTTGCTTTCCCACCATTTTCCCTCGTTTTTCTTTTCCTCAACAAATCCCTGTTCTGAACATGGCAGTAGACTGGTCAGGTGATTTGTTTATGGTGGTGGTAATTTTCACTGCTTTATGAATTTATGACAGAGGCAAATATTCCAGCTGTAAACAGAGGATCTAATTAAGTTAGAATAATGGAAGCTATTCTGGGGGCTTTTGGATCCCCAGATTTTTCCAAAAAGCATCAAAAAACTCTAAAAGTTTTCAACTTCTCCAATTAATTTGCAAGTCCACCTGAACATTAACTGGATGGTTCTTGGAATTAATCGGATATGCCTTGAATCTGCACCTAAGAGTATAAGAGGGGGAAAACCTAAAACTTGTTTATTTGGCGAATGTGATTTGGTGTTAATTTCTCTGTAAGGTTTTGGGGATCGCAGTTTTAATCTCTCTGCATTTTTCTTTTTCCTCTCTTTAGTTACCATAGAGTCAACCGGAGCATTACCTCCTGAAGAACTGCTCGGAGAAGCTGTGAAGATTTTGGAAGACAAGTCTGAGCGTTTGATAAGTGAGTTCTCATGATTTTTATTTTATTTTATTTTTTAACTATCGAATGTAGGATTTTTATTTTTTATTTTTAAATAGAGATGGAGTTAGTAGACAGGGTCTTTGCTTATATGCATTTATTTTTCTGATTCTCATTATGATTGTTGTTTTGTGCTTAATTCTAAGCATATTTACGTCTAGTGTATTTGCATGAGAACAATGTAGTCCGTATTGCGTCCATGGAATGGAATCATTTTGGCATAAAGTGATCAAAATGTAGAGGCAAGGTTGTGTGGTAATATACTTGGAGATGGGATTACTCGAGTTCGTGCTTATAAAATTTAAAAAATGTTATAATAAATTTTTGGTTGCTCTCAAATTCTATTCATGTGAGTAAATATTTCAGTCATAAGTATGGTTGGCAGTGAATTAATAGTTGGTTACTCATATGGGTTCGGTTCTGGCTTGCTTTGTTAGCTTAAGAGGTCAAATTTAAACCTTTTCTTGTAACTTGATATAAATTTGAGCTCAAGTTTGTGATAACTTAGCTTGAAAGTTCACGAGCCAATTTGAAAAATAATGTATGCTTTTATAATATATTAAATTAAAATGATATTATTTTAGTTTAGTTAAAATATTTATTTTGGTTTATAATATTTTTGTTCAAAATGGTATCCTTTTGATTACAAGCTTTTCATTTTAGTTTGTATTTCAATTTTTTAGCTCAAAATGGTATCCTTTTGATTACAAGCTATTCATTTTAGTTTATAATTTCTTATACCAAAATGATATTATTTTTTATTTGTCAAACTATTTGTGATTTGAATTTGGGCCTACCTAATTAATTATTTATGGAAATAATAAAAATTTATTTGGCGTATAATTTTGCTCATTATGTTTACAATGTAGGTAAAAATTATTATTGTTGTACCTATAAAAAAAAAAAAAGGATAAAAAATGATTATTTTTGGTACATGGAGAAAGTCTCATTTCTTGAGTGTTTCAACTCGACGTAGGATTGGGAAATCTGGATGTGGAACGCAAATTTGAGCGAAGGTACGTTATTTTTCAAGTCAGAACCATATTTTTCTTCACAGGGGAAAAGAAAAAGTCAAAAGGAATACGTTATTTTTCAAGTCAGAACCATATTTTTCTTCACAGGGGAAAAGAAAAAGTCAAAAGGAATTACCAATCCTTTAAAAGAAAAAAAGTGAAATCCCCACTCAGAGGACTCCCACCACCTTATTATGGATTATAGCGGAAGTAAATCGTGAGATGTGCGTCAGTGGCGTGGGGTGCGAAGACTGTCTTTTACCGTTTCTGTGCAATGCAAGGGTCCTTTATTCGGTAAGAATCGAAGTATCACTGTAGCTGACTGAGACTACCTCACTCTCACTCTCGTCCTTTTGTCAACTAACCTATGTTATGGCGAATTGTCAATACTTTTTAAGGTAGGAAGGAATCTGGATGGCATTAGCTAAACAGGTTAAAGATTTATCAACTGTTTCTGGAATTTATGTTAGATATTCCAGTAGTTCTCAAACATTTGAAATTTCTTTTTGTTGGACTAGTACTCCTTTATATACTCCATGTTTTTTTTTTTGAGTATTTAAAAATAAAATGAGTAATTATTTTATGAAAATTATTATTTTTATGTAATTAATCATACAAAAAATTTATTCTATACAAATAATTTTATTATTTTGGAATCAAGATTTGTGGAGGAAAAATAAAAAAGAAAGGAAAAGATAAGAATTTATGTATGTATTACTTTTCTAAATAATTTTTTGTTTTAAAAAAAACACTTAGAATGTATTTATTATGTATTGCATCTCAATTATAGACACGTGGCATTGATGTGGGTCGCCAACCTCTCCCTGTAGAACATTAATAGGTCAACATATGTAACCTGGCGCAACATTTTCTCTCTCTCTCTCTCTCTCTCTCTCGTTCTTGTCAAACTATAACAAGAATCAAATCGCCCTTTGATAGAGAGAGGGGGGCTTTTCTCTTTCTTTAAGCAATCAATTAATTAATCGGTAAAGTCACAACAATTTCAGTACCTCCCCCATTGCATTATGGGATCAAGGGTATAGTGAAAAAATTTATTACATACAGTTGATAATTAAAAGTTAAGATTTGATTAAATTTTAATGATTTATAATTTTTTATATTTTTTATTGATTGTGTCTAATTAGATTTTTTTAATTTTTATTATAAAAATAATTTTAATTCAATTACATTGTAATCTTTGTATTAAATGCAATCAAATTTCAATTTTTAATTTTTTTTCATTATAATCCTTACGGTGGTTTAATTTTTTCATTGCAGCCCTTCGAGGGTTGAGATTGAATTGCACTTAATTCAATGGTTATAATGTAATTGAATCAAAATTATTTTCAAAATAAAAATAAAAATTAAAAAATTTTAATTAGACACAATTAATGCAAAATATGAAAAATTATGTCATTAAAGTGTAATTAAATTTTAACTCTTGATTTTTTTCACTGTAATTCTTAGAGTGAATTTTTTCAATACAACTCTATGCAACCCTCCTTGTCAAATCTGACATTGATTTTAATTATAATTACCAATTTGACTTATTCTCTTAAATTAGACATTGTGAAAAATCAAATTGTTTGCCAGCCAACTACTTCTTCCTAAACCTATAAATTCCAACTATTCGATGGTACAGTCTCATCCGTCTAAAATCAAATTGTTTGCCAGCCAACTACTTCTTCCCAAACCTATATATTCCAACTATTTGATGGTACAATCTCATCCGTCTATTATGATCATCAAATCTTCTTAAGCCTTTTTTTTTTTGAACGATCATTGTCTAATTGGCTGGCTTTCAATTATTTGCTCATGTGCCACTTAAAGAGTTTGCGTCTTGAGACCGAGGGTAGCTCAAAATAATAATAAGAGTTCATCCACTTGTAGCCCCTGCGGGGTGGTTCAGCGGGAGTCGAGCACGTCTTAGAGCTCAGGCCATTTTGGTCTGAGTTCGAGTCTCCCTCCCGGAGGGACGAGGTTATCGCATATGTGGGTGCTTATTGGTTTCCACTGGGCCGAGCCGGTCAGCCAGGGCTTGCCTAGGCTGGTTTATCTTTCAGGTTTCTTTACCGGCTAGGGGCCTGAGGCGTGCTTCGCCCTGTGCGCACCCCAGTGGGGTAGCGGCTGCGGACTTCCACGTACCAGAAGAGTTCATCCACTTGTAAATTTGGCTGTGGATTCGAGTTTCATGGGATGGGTGTTGACTTTGCGTCATTATATGCAACGTAATATTGCACTTCCCAAAAAAAAAGTTCATTGCTTTTCTTAAAACAGTCTTCGAATATTTAAATTTTTTATATTCTCTAAAATAAAAAATAAATTGTTGTATTGATGTGATAGTAAAACTTGCTTAAAATTTAAGTATTCAATTGAAGCCGTCTTTTGTCATGTTTGCATTAAATGCTATGTGATGGGCATTAATGCGAAACGTTTCGTCACACGAGTGGAACTGTCAAATGGAGAAAGATATGATGTCCTCAGTAAAAGAATAATATTTTATTTACACTTTTCTTGCTATAAATACAACATTTAGTCATTAATTCAAGTATGCTATCTAATTTCCTCCAGTCCCACATTATATCTTTTCGAGTTTGTTAAGAGCATTTACTGACTTTACCATTGGAGGATTTTTGGTCGGGACCCTCCTCAGCCAATCTTTTCACTTTCACTACTTTTCAGGTCTTCTCCTTCACAATTTTGGAGGTGTAAAAAGTACTTTTAGTTGAGATTTTTTACAGTCGAACATGAATTAATTAAAAAAATAAGACCTAAAAGTATTTGCACATTCTGATTATTTTAGAGGATTATCAGACGTTGTATTACTCTCTGTTACAGAGAGTAGTTGCTGCTAAATACATATAAATATATAAGTTTGGAGTGATAAAAAGTAAGATAAAATCAGATAAATTATGGGTTCGTAATTCATGCAGTGAGATAAAAAGTAAATAACTTTTAAAGATTTTTTTTTTTATTTTTTAACACTCCAAATGATGCCATATTTTGTTATATTAAAAAAAGTCGACAAAATCAAACATGAATACTAAAAGAGTTGCCAAGGAAAAAAGCATCATTTCAAAAATTGTAAAAGTCTCAAGTGGAAATTCACAAAGGTCCAAGCTTGACATTTGAGAAGATCAAAGGGGCATTTGGAATTATAATTTTTAATATTTTTTTGTCAAAAGTTGTTTTTTATAATTTTTTATAATTTTTGAGTGCTTGATAAAATTTTTAATAACTTTAATTATTTTTAGTAATTTTTAAAAATTTTTAGTAATTTTTATTAACTTTTTGATAATTTTTGAGTTAAGAAATTAGTGTAGTAAAAGAAGAAAAGTAACAAAAATTATTAATTTACCAAACAATCAAAAATCAAAGGTTAGTAATTTTTCATTAAAAATTTTGCAACCAAACACCATCTAATAAAATTCAAGATCAGAGTGGCTTTGTTTACAAGTATTAAAATTATATGTTGCATTTAAAGTTATTGTTTTAGATTTTTATAAAATTTTAAACCTTTCTCTTAGTTCATAAATTCAATCAAGAATGTATATTATACATAATAAATAACAAATAAAAAATAAAATATATTATATATATAGTTAAAATAATATTAATTATTTATTAAAAATGAGAGTTGTTCCTATTTGAAATTAGACATATATACATAAATTCAAATTTGACCCACGTTAAATTTATGTCCAAACTCTTTTTATAAATAATTTTTTTTATTGTCTAAATCTCCAAAAATTAAGAGTAAATTAGTCGGACCAATCAAAGTTATAATCAGCTCTACATACAAAAAAATTAGTATTTATTTTTTAAACATGTAATTTATTAATAAAGATTAAGTATAAGGACTAAGCATAAATTATATGTATTGTGTATTAAATTTGTATTGAAATGGCACCCAGAAACATGGAAAATCCGGTTGATTCAGATGGTGGTGTTCTGGACAAAAACACCGTGAAATAATAAATAAACTTGGAAAGCCTAACTTTAGCTTTGACCCCCGCTTCCCATGTTCTCCCACGGTACTTAGGCACCCACCTTTGAAAGGTTTCTTTGCTTTCTTCCTCCTCCCTCCGCACATTTTACGGAGGGGTCCCTCTCTTTATCTTCCCCCCTTTGCAGTGGTGCTTTTTTTTTTTTCCTTTCCTCCTTACATTTGCTAAAGCAAAATCTAAAGCTCTGATCTTTGTAACTTCAAGTACTCTTTTGGGGCTTCTTTTCCCTATACTTTTGAACTGGTCCAGAAACGATTTGCATTGTGGGTTCGTTGCTCTGTGACCTCTATTTTGTTTTTTAGCATCTAGGTCTTTGTGGGGTTTGGATCCTTTGGTAGGGTTTCCATCAGACGAGGTGGGTCTGTGTCCAAGATCTGTTCTTTTCATTGACTCTATTCTCTTTCTATTGTTTATCTCCACGCCTTTGTGCTTATCTTTTACCATTGGTGTCCGATGAGCAAGAAGAGTTGCTAAGATAATACTTGTGTGTGTGTGTGTATCTTTTTTTCGAGAGTGAATTTTCTGATACTTTCTTTCTTGCAATTCACGGCTCTGTAACGCTTAACGCAGCCTCCGGAGAGTTCTTCTCTTGTGGGAAAAGTATTTGCATTCGAGGTAGATGATTTAGAATTTTGTTCTTGGAATCTTGGGTGATGTTTTAGTTGTTAGTGGAAATCTGGTTGTTTTCTGGAATTAATATCTGATCTAGGTCTGCATGTTATTCTGCACTTGGATTTTTTGTGTGTGGAGAAGTTTCTTAGTTGTCTTTTTTTTTTTTTTTTGTTCTTTATTCAAAGTTAATTTTTCACTCATTTGAACAGAGGCTTCTGTGGGCAGAATGAATTATAGATCTACTTAGTTCATTTGCCATACTGTTTTGATCTATGCCTACGCACAAAAAACCCAAAAATCAACCCCCCCCCCCCCAAAAAAAAAAAAAT
>JAVXUM010000037.1:30030765-30063706 GCA_035590655.1 Pouteria glomerata
AATACATTATAGATATGGCATCAAGAAGTTATAAGTTCCACCAGCCACAACCAGTTCTTCTCTCTATCTCTCTCTCTTTTGGGGGGGGGGGGGGGGGTTGGATTGCACGGCAAAAGATGGATCCGAAACACCACTAGCATTTTCTTCAACGGCAAGGAAACATTGCCAATTTGGCCAGATCCGATCCATGAGAAAGGCAAAGCCAAATCAGGAATTTTGTTTTTATGTCGAAGTGCATCGTAAAAATCTATATAACAAATCTGCTCATTGATTTGATATGTATCCGTTAATCCAACGGTTGAAATTTTATTTTATTTATTAACGTTTGAAATTTTGCCTCTACGTGCCACTGGCACGGGCAAAAACTAGCTGGCATATAAAGGATGGATTATGGTCATGTCATTGGTAAGCTTCATTGATAAACCACATGCAGAAGAAAAATGAAAACTCTGTCTGGAGATAATTTGTGAAATATAACGGCTTAATGGGCAAGTAGAAATGCAACCAGCTTTATCAGAAATATATTCAATAACAAAAATCGGTAGGTGCAACAATGAGTAAATAAAGAATGACTTACAGCCTGAGGCTTGACAGGTTCCACTCCATGCTTAACATTAGGATCTGACTTTGCTGGTGACTCAGGTTTGCCACCTGTCTTTTTCTCATCCCTGGCCTTGTTGAAGATCACAGTAAATCCCTCAGCTGATGCAGGGTCGTTCACATCCCATTCACCAAACTTTGGCAATGGCTGTCCCTTTTCCTGGTAGGACAAAAAAGGAAATAGACAACTCAGATGAAGAGTTCACGTGCAATTTCAATTGCTAAACTAAATTTCTAACTCATTACTGCCTTCATGAGAAATCTCAGAAGTGGAAAAAATGATTTCTCAAGCAAATTCGGCCAAACACAAAAGTGTGCATTAGCCTATTCATATTGTTCTGATTATTCGTATTGTTCTGATTCAACATAAGTTAATAGATGCAGGCATGCAGAATATTAGCTCATGTCACACAAGTGTGCATTAGCCCATTCATATTGTTCTGATTTAATTTAAGTTAATAGATGCAGTTATGTGGAATATTAGTTCATATATGTAATGACATGCATCCAATGCTAGTATATTCTACATTTACTACTGTAGAAGCAACCAAAAGCACATATCAAATATATGCCAATTAAGGTCATTAATTTTGTACCCCGTGAGAAATACCCCACATGTAGAATGCCTACTATTGGGTAGGAATTGTAAATTTTCCACAATATGCACAAAACAATAATTGAAGTCTATGGCCAACAGAACAGAGTTGCTCAATTGGCATCTAAAGTTCAAAACTAACAGTAGGAAATTGTGAACAATTGAATTTCTTCCATCATTTGAACAGGAGTAGGCCTGTACAGGATGGCCTGCATAGGGTCATCAATAAGTTGGAAGTACCCATCAAAAAGATGCACACACGGAACAACAGTTCCTCAAAATTTTCTTTTTAGAATAAGCAACGTATACTACTGGGAATCCTCAAGTGAAACAACACATGCTCGGACAATTAGAAATCATCAAATTACAGATATGGTTTATCAGATGATTACAATCATTAGCCAACCTATCCATAGAGGAAAGAACTTTGGCAATAATAAAAATTTTACAGTGCGATGGATATAACTTTTTTTTTTTTTCACACGCGTGCACCCCGAGGGGTGCTGAAAGCCAAAAAAAGGTGCATGCCCATATAAATATCCTATTTTTAATTTATTGAAGAATAAAATGGGTGAGTCAATGCAAGAGGCTCCCTCGTATACAAATTACCCTTTATATTTTGAAGTTTAATTTAACAATCAAGGTGGCAATGACATGCATACAATTCAAAAGGCTCCCTTGTATCCCAAATTTAGAATGGATATATGCCAATTAGGTTATTGCCACCTTGATTGTCAACAGCTTGCATGTTGCCCTCTTCTGACAATCCAACTCTGACCATTCTGCCATTAAGCAGCCTTTGACAGAACCTCCAATGACCTTTATTCAACCTTTGGGATTATTTGCATTATTCCATATTCGACCTTATCCCTTATCCAGAATACGGATATCCCATTCTAAATTTGGAATATCTTGTTCCAAGATAACAATATGCCATTCCAATAGGGGATATCTTAATCCATAATATTTTATTCCACATTACCCCATTCCAAAAAAGTTGCTTCTTGAATTCCAATGACATCCAATTCAATTCTTTTCTATTGGAATCCAGGCATCTATCATCTACACCTATGACTATTTCTGGTGAGAAATACTCCAAATTTCTTTAGAATCAAACAACTTAGCATGCATATTTTCCTATTGCTTCTCTTGTTTATCGAGATAATTATATTAGTTGTCTTCCCACTTGCTCTTGTGCACCTCGGATTCTTAATTCTAGTGCTTTAGACCATATGTTTGGAATACCCACACTTTACTCTGATATTTGATACTTATCCTACATTCCAAATGTTATCATAGCTAATGGCCTAGATTTGCCCATTGCTATTCAGAAAGTAAATGTACATGCTCTTCTTATCGTATTTCTACATTTGTTTCACATAAAAGCTATTAGGGAGGGGGATATTGACTATTTATGTTGACTTTATTTTTCTAAACACTCCTTCAAACACGTGGTGAGATCTAATTTTTCCAGGTGGTAGTGAGGCCTGAACTCATATTTTCCTACTCTAATATTAGATAGCCACCATTTCACCTAAAAACTTAACCTATTAGAGAGGGGCATATTTATTATTCATATTGACTTTATTTCTCTCAACCGGTACATCATGGTTAGCATTAAGGTTTCTACTAGATATACTTTATTGAATTCCTCTCTCTGATTTACGGCTACTACTAATGCTCCCATACTCTTCACTAGGCATGACAAGTTTGGTCCACCCCCAAAGAAACTAGTCCAAGTAAATCACTATTATTCAAGATAAAAATTCAAACATAACTAACCAAATCAAGACCTTTGCTCGCCTAACATAAAATGCATGCTTACAAAGGATTTTTCACAGCCTACCTAATCCCTCAAAAAAGTTTGCACAGTTCTCTTACCAAAATCCTTCTGACTTGTGCCCAAACATAACAGGCAATAACTCATCCCTTGTGCAACCTAAATTAAGCTTTTTATAATCTATATTGACTTTTTGTCCTTGGGTCAACCGCAAACTCTCCTTTACAAATCCACAATTGGAGATGGAAGGACACCTCAGTTGAAAATTGGCAATACAAGCAAGTCCACACTCGGGAATCTGGTGTTAGTTGATTCTAAACCTTACTGACATGTGGTCTTTGGTTAACCCTAATGCAGGTCATTGTACTTACATAAACATACCAAACATGAACCACCTAGTTGCCACATAACCACACCCTAACCAAGTCAACTATCAATCTAGGTTGCTTCAACTTATTTCCATAGGTGGCCTGATGAAGAACAAACTAACCTCTTACCCATAAAAATCAGGGCTCTGCAACTTAAATGCCAAATCAGGCTCTTCAACAACCTTGGCGCTAAAACTGTTGTATTAACTTTCCCACTTCAGGCCCAACTTACTAGGCTTGACCATGCTATAAATTCCAAATCCTTCTTCAAATTTTGCAGTCACAATTCCAATTATATCCTCTCAACCTATCAAATTTTGCAGTTGCAATTCCAATTATACCCCTCTCAAGCTAATTATTGGGTACTGGTCCATCAGTCATGAATTAAAAAGGCCAACGTAAAAATTACGAATGCCAATACCACCTCTCCAATGAGCTTTGCCCCTGAATTACATGTGAAAGGTAAAGAGGAAATGCTTCCAACGAAGGAAAGTAATTACATATGACTTTTAATTTCACAAAATGAACAAAGTGAGTGCAAAGGAACGTTGGAGACCCATGAGGGAGTTCTTGAAGCTTTAAGCAGGACATGTGTTCCTTTAAACCAAAGTAAACGGAGATATATATAAAACAGATTGCAAAACACATGTAGCAGGAATCATCTAGGTCCAGGGTTTAGGTAATATCTATACGATTGAGAGAAAAACTCAAGGAATCACAACTCTCAGATCACTAAGTAAGCCCAGTAACTAAAATTTTTCAATGCATTAGAATGACACATATCAAATTACTAAGGACTTTCAGTCACTAGAAAGTGAAGCCGTGGAATTTTCTCATCTAGAAATCAGGCCAACAAAAAATATATAACCAATGACATTTGATCTCAAAATGCTAAATACAAAATAAGTAAAAGATGGAAATTATACTTAACAATTACAGCAAATTAACCAAAAAAAAATGGAAGAAGAAGAAGAAGACAATCTATTTTATCATATAAAGCAATATCCAATCATCAACATTTAATTTCAAAATGCTAAAATATAGAAATTACACTTACAATTCAAGCAAATTCAAGAAAAAGTGGAAAAAAATGGGAAACGCAATAAATTCCAACTTCACAACACACAAATCACAACTGCGATTTCAAGCCCACAGTTGCAGTTAATTCAACTAATCCACAAAAACATCTAGTTATCAATAAACCAGCTTCCACTTAATCCATACCAAATTAACACATAACCACGATCAAGTAGGAATATGTGCCTGCTATTGCGCCAACTCAACTAATACCACAGCAATCGAAAGATCGGGTCAAAAAGCCGAAAATTCGAAACAAGAAAGCCAAACAATCTTAAAAGAAAATACAATCAACATGTATATTACATCTTCATCAAATCAGATAGCTCGTAGAACATACAAGTGATCGAAATACAAACTAAATCGAGCCACGTAACTCACAAACTGATAGAAAAATTATGAAATTAGGGCTTTTAGCGAGAGATATTCGACTACATACCGACATGAATTCGCAGTAAAGATTCTTTTTTGGAGAAAACGACTGTGAGAGAGAGAGAGAAAGAGGAGAGAGAAAGAGAGAGGCGTCTCAGTATATATGTATGTAATATATATAATACGCGTGTGCATATGTACAGAGAGGTATATAAGATGGGTATGGGTCGGGTACCCGATCTCCAAGCCTATATTAATTCTCATATTTTATTCAATCCTCACTAAGGATTTATTTTTACCTTTCATTCCCAACCCAAAAGGGTATGGGGATCCCACGGAGAATTAAGTACCTGAAATAAAAAAAATATAAATTTTTTTTTATCTATTCAAATTTTATAACTTGGGCTTTATAATTCTGCATTTAAATTTGTGAAAAAAATTGTGATTAAAAACAGACAAATCATATACAAATTGTAAAAAAATTTTGCTTTCCTTAAATAATGACTGAACTAATAATACCACAACATAAATTAACTTAAAACAAATATTAAGGCTGTGTTTGTTTGGTGATACTGGGGATGTTTGGATTCAACAAAAATTTTGAAAAACTCTAAAAATCTCTAAAATTTATCTTACTACACGCATTACGAACTCACAATTTATCTCATTTTATCTCACTTTTTATCATACCAAACAACCTCATTGTATGATGAGATAATATATGAGATTGGATAAAAGATGGGATTAATTTTTTATGTAAAATTATTTTTTTGGTGTTTGGTTGGTAGGATATAAAGTGGGATAAAAAATATGATTTGATATGTGATGTGAAAAAAAATAATTTTGAGCCTTTAAATTTTAGCGGGAACCAAATCCAAAGGTGAGGGATTAATAATCCCACACCCACTCCGGGATAACACGTCCGACTTTTCCCGGTCAAAAAGTCAAATCTCGGCAAAAGAATCCCACATTCAAAAATCAAATCAAACACAACACTTGTAGGTCCTACGGATTAACTATCCTAATCCCACCTTCTCATCTCGTAAACAAACGCTGCCTAAGAGAACGAATCGCATTTGCCCCTGGTTGAACATGACAAGTTGACAGTCATTTCTTTGTTTATTATACATAAAAATAAGTGAGTCATAGTTATATTTCCAATACATTATACAAAAAAATAAGTGGGTAGAGGCGGAGATGGATAGCGGAACGAGTACGGTAGGGTACAGAGTGAGAACAGAGTCATATCTGTAACTTATCTGATCCTCAAATTTTTTTAAAAATGTCTCCGTACATTATTCAATTCCCAAAAAATTTCCAAATCTCCTACCCCTTTGAAGTGAAGAATGAGTAGGGTACAAACGGGTCAGTCGAAATGACCATTTCTAGAGATATATATAATTGTGTATAGAACGATACAGAATACTAACAGGGAGAGACCAAGGATGTGTTTGGTTAGATGAAAAGTAAGAAGGATAAAAAGAAGAGAGAGGATTACCCTTCATTTCTCTTGTTTGGTTGTAGAGAAAAATGGAGAGAAAAGAAAAATAATGAAAAATAGGATAAAAAAAAAAAAAGTGAAACCCACACAATTTTTTCTTTTTAAATTTGCAAGAAAAAGAGAGAAAAGACGAGAGAGAGAGAGAGAGAGAGAGAGATGTGTGATAAAAAAAAAATTAAAAAGTGAGACCCACTTATTAAAATAATTTTTAATTTATAAAATAAATTAAAATATACATATATATATATATATATTCCTTTTAAGTGCTCTCACTTTTTCACTCAACTAAATATATTTTCTTATTCTTACTTTTCTCTTCTTCCTTTATTCTTTCCTTCCACTTTTCCTCCCTCCTATTATTTCTTTCTACCAAACACACACACCGTAAGGACGGCTAAGGGGTGTAGCGGTGTGACCGTGCCGTTGCCGGTGATAAAGTCGACTGTTTGGTTTTGGGGATGGAAGTTTCCCACCGCCAAATGCGAACGGAGGGAATTGTCAAAGTCGGGTTGCCAAACATTATTTTCACACCTCAAAAGAGAATTCCTCATCCCCTACCCGAGGAGTCATTGGAGTCTACAGTGGAAATGAGCTCACGATTCTTGCTATGCGGCCTCAAAAAAATAAATAAAAATATTATCTTTTTGCTCTTTTTATTCTTAAGAGTCAAACTATTTTGTTAGAAAAATTTATCAAAAATTTTTGTCAGAATGATATAATTTATTTATAAGCCTACCATTTTAAAAATAAAAATCCACTAAAATATTTATTATTACACTTGTGCAATTGACATATTACTCTTGACAAAAATTTCTGGTAAATGATTCTAGGAGAATACTTTTTTTATATTCTTGAGAGTAAATTATGCTTAAATTTCCCCACTATGTGACCAATTACATGTAATTGTTTTTAATATTTCAATTTACATGTAATTGTTTTTAATATTTCAATTTATGCTCATGTTAAAATGTTTGTCACAATAAAACCTTTTGTTGATCTAACTATTAAATTTAAATATAACGGTCTGATTAGATGGCGCAATAACTCTCTCCATAAATAATATCCTCATATTATTTGTTGATGTGATATTTTTTGCTTGATTTAGGAAGTAAAAAGTTTTTCTAAAAAATTTTTGCAGGTATATTAGTTTTGGAGAGAGTTTGAGATCTCTAAAAATAATATACCTTATCAAAGATGAACTTTGTCCGTTTTACCCACTTTACCAATGATGAAATTGGTTTGTTTGAAATGCCACAAGGTTAAAAAAGTTATTTGATAATTTTTTACATTATATATTTATCCTTATACATCCTTTTCAAAAAATCATCCAAATCAAACACTATTTATTATCACTTCTTAATACTCCATCCAAACCAACTATTTTTTTATCCACCCTTCATAAACATCACATCAATGTGGGCTCACATTCATAAATAATATCCCTTAATATTTTTCATAAATCAACCCCCTAAAATTTTAGTGACATCCAATCAGGCCTTAAAAAAGTGTCTTCAACATGAAAAAAAATATTTTTTTTTACTCCTTTAAATTATATGGGATGTCAAAACCCTTGGCGTTTGGTTTGCAAAAAAATAAAAAAAAAAAAACTCTGAAAATCTCTAATAATCTCTAAAACTTATTTCACTGCACGCATTATAAACTCATAACTTATCTCAAAAATTTTAATATTTCACTAAAAAAAAAATAATAAATCTAGAAAAAGATTAACAAAATGGATAAATTTTTTTGATAATTATATTTTTCGAGTTGAAGTTTTCAAACGAGTACAATTGTTGCTATTTTATACTAATTTTTTTGAATCCATGAGAATGGATTTGGGAAACCGTTCTCACGATTTTGCTCTGACGGTACAAAAAGTCACTATTTTTCTCCAAAAAAACTCTGTTAGATGCCAAACACTTAAAATCAACTCAAACCACATTTTTTCTTATTTTTTATCACTTCAAACGTTATATGTTTAAAATTTTTTTAAATTACATTGTGCAAAATGAATAATTCATAATATTTTCTTTTTCATTTATTTCATCATTATTCATTTTTAAACATTGGTTTTAATTTTCGAGATGAATGTGGACTAAATTCAAAAAGAATTTTCTTTCAATTTTTCAAAATTTCAACAATGTTTTGAACAGTTTATATAATCTAAAAAGATAAAAAAAAAAAAAAATACATTACATTGCTTTCCATCTCTTATAGCTAAATTAACCCTGAGGGGTAGCTCAACTGGTAAGATATTAGGTTTGCTCTTCGGTGGTCACTAGTTCGAGTCTTCTCAGACCTACTGGAGGGTTTACCCGTTCGTTAACTTCAAGACCCCTAGGAAATAGTCGAGGTGCGCGCAAACTGCTCCGGACACCCTGAGTTATAAAAAAAAAAAAAAAAATCTCTGACAACTAAATAGATAGGACAATTTAGTTAAAAAAAATATTTAAAAATAAGTGGCATAGGTATAAACGTCAAATGCGCAAGAAATTTAAGTGTAATTTATTCAATTCTTAATTACATATTATAAATTTTTTTCTTAAATTAAAAATTTTAAAAGCATGGTTTGTAAGAGGTCCAGGGTAGATATGAAATTTTAAATTAGTAAGGCAACCTTTAGTAATAGAGTTAATTTTTTTAAAAGATAATTATGACAATGTTGCAAATTTATGAGGACAATTTTAAAAAATATAAAATTATTTTAACCATAATAGTAGAGTCAAAATACTACAAAGTGGTTGTGCATTTATAATTTTAAATGTATAGGAAAACAAAAGCCCTTGGCCCCGCATAGGTCCGCCTCTCATGAGATTGATTCTACAAAAAATAAAAATATTAATACAGCGTAAAGTAAGGATAAATTGACTTGTTTTATGACTAAATCAAAATTTTAGAATCCACCAAGAAAATTGAGAGAAAAACTTAAAATATAATTCTAAAGAATGAATAATAATTATTGATTTGTTTAAAAATATTTACAAAGATCTCTATTTATAAGAAAAATTAATTCTAAACTTACACCTAGTTAAACTAGAAATAATACAAATTCAAAAGAAATTAGATATACTAATCTTATTTATAATAGGAATAAAACAAATTAAAAAATATTAAATTTATCCTGCAACACTAACGCTTTCTTTAAAATAATAAAGAATATCACCCAAGACGCTGTGGCTGGCCAGACAGAATTCCAAACTTGGAAAATTTTTTGAAAGATACTTGTCCCATTCTAGAGTTAAAACCTGCCTTGAAATTGTAATTCAAATTATTTGAAAGAGACCTCTCCAATTCCAAAACTTGAGCTTCGAACGCCGTTTAAGCTCACCCGCTGATTTTGACCATTGAATCTTTTCTAATAACGACATGATGTTGATAGGGAGATAAAACTTGAGAGAGTGTTCGGCATCGATAAAAATTATTAAAAAATTTTAAAAATTCAATACATTCTATATTTCTCGTGTATTTAATAAAAGTCAAAATAAATTTATATATATATTTTAACAATTTTTTACAAACTTTAATAATTTTTTTATAAAACCCAAAATTTTTCACAATCTCAATAATATTCTACAAAATCTAATAATTTTTTTACAATCTCAAAAATTTTTTCACAAATTCAAACAGCTATTTCACAAATTCTGATATAAAATCATTCTGACAGATCCCAAAAAACCGTTATAAATTTTCTCTACAAAAAGTTAACACAAAAATAAAAAAATTTTATTATTCATCTCTAAAAAATGTAATTTAATAATTACGCGCTAAATGTTAAAAAATCACTCAAATCACATTTTTCATTATTTTTCGTTACACCAAACACCCTCTTAATTATAAACTAATTACTTTGGACGTTTTTAATTAGAGAAAGATAATGTAGGTCTCACCTTCATCCATCGACAGTTCACTTTAATAGATTATTATTATTATTATTATTTTTGTTTTCAAATGATTAGGGCGCAACCATGGTGTTAAAATCCCTCGGTGTAAGAGTTCTATCATTGCCATTGGAGATAGCACAGCTCTTAGGCACATCGGCTAGCAGCCTAGCACCCAATAACACAACCCTAGGCTGAAATTACTAAAAGGAAACGCAGATACAACATAACACAAAAATGTAACTAAAACCAAATTGCCACACCATAGGTAACAAAATCCTTGGGTTATTTGCCCTTTCATCTTCTTTTGCCCAAGGCCCACAGAGCCTATTATTTTTGAGAGGTTAAGCCCCTGAACATTTTCTGGATTGTGGAGAATGGGTGTTTCTCTTCTTTTTGCCAAAGATGATTAACCGTACACTCAGCTGCACAATGCCATAAGGAAAGAAGAAAAAAAAGAACATATCAAAATCCAGATTCCATTACGAGCCAATAAAATATTGATCACTGTAATGAACTAAATAATTTCAATACAGAGTTCCGAATACCATAGAACCGGTCAGAATGCAAATTGATCACCAGACCCATAAATATAGAGAATACATTTACTAATACATAAACGACTAATAATCTCTAGCCACAGTTCCCATCCTTCCAATCTGTGCAAGCATGGCAATAAACTAGAAACGGATCCATTCCTTTCCCATTAAGGCGGAGAGGAGGGGAAACCACTCAACAAGAGCAATCGCAACATCTGCTGTCTTGTTTGGGAATAGGTAATCACCTTCCCAACCATTTTCGACAGATTTGCACTCTTGAGGTCCTATTTCCGACAGGTTTCCTAGCCACATCCCCCCTTAAAAAAGTATGATGTAATGGATATAACCTCGACCAGTTGCTCTTTCATCTGCAAGATAAAATAAATAACAAAGGTTAAACAAAAATCTTGTTTACAATGATAATGCTCAAGCAAACAATAAAAAACCTGTCAAGAATAGATCTTGACTTGCACTTTTGCAACACTATAATGAATCTAATATTACCATGAATCATAAGTTATTTCCTCAAAACCTGGAAAGAGAGACAAAAAAGGTATAAATATTTTCCATGGCAAGGTGGCAATCCATGTTGACGTGTGTCGTATGTGGGTTCATTTATGCTCAAATATCTCAAAATTTGATGATCCCGCTAAATAAATTTGTTTCAAAATTGGGTTAATGTATCCGTTCATTCATGCTTTTGCTCACTAATTTCTTGGTTCATATTGTGCCATCATATTATGTTAATATTGCCACCCCATTGAACCACAACTAAACCCCACATTCGATGTATGCTCTCAAAACTCTCAAATGCACAAAAGCTAATTTGGCAAAATCAACAAAGGCATCATTATACTCAGTATATCATACAAGTACTTTATCAGCTGGGCCTCCCTTGGTATCTCCCAAAGGTGGCCTTTTTAAGTGGATAGTTAGAATTTTCCCAATTATCAATTCATTTATTCAGGGATACGGTAAGATATTCATAAATTTAATATTATTATATTATTTAATAAAACAATATGGTATTTACAAGGTATATTTTAGAGTATTTCACGTATATAATATAAGTGTGATGCATAATCTTCCTATATTAAAATGTGAGGAATTTGTTGTGGTATATGTCCCGACCAGTTCTTTGGTTTTTTTTTTTAAAAGGACTCCCCCCCCCCCCAAAAAAAAAAAAACCAAAAAAAAAAAAATTAAGTGTTTGAACAATAAATGATGTTTTGGCATTCAAAATCTGAGTTGTTGACCATTCAACTTGTGTCCTACTTCTATATTTATTTATTTGTTTTGAGGATAGACACGTGTTACATTTTTTAGCATGCTTATAACGATCATTTTGCTGCTGTTTGATATTTGAATGGTTTTTTATCTAGTGTTTGAATTTTTGAAAGGTTTTTTTATTTTGTTTTTAAATATTAAATATTGGGTTTTGCATTTTTTTGACAAATAAATACTGGTTTTTGCATTAAATGTTGGGTTATTGACTCGGTGGATGTTCGCACCTAATTGACATGCGTCACTAATTTTCAATGATATGGTTGCATTTTGCTTGTGATGTAATGTGGTTATAGCAATTCATTTTGTTGTTTTTAGGGTATGTGGGGGTATATGGGTCATTTTGTGTATCAATTAGATATTGTATTTATGATAGTTAATTACACCTTATATATATATGCTTATTTTTCATGTCATAATCTTGAATATATTGCAAAATCCCACGACAACATGCAGGCACCAAACTAGTTGTGTTAAAATTGAATAGCTAAATATGTTTGTACTACATCCAATTAAATATGGAACATGTATACCACATCCTTATCCAGTGTCCTTGTCAGAGTCTCAGATGCATTTAAATCATAAAAATGCCTCTTGCACTACAAAGTGGCTTTACTCAGTTTGCTCAACTCTTGACCCCCATTTTGAATTTCGTGAGTTATGAATCATTTGAAGCAAGCAATTTTTATTTTTATTTTTTTCTCCTAAGCACACAATAATTAAGACTAGCACAGTCTCAATGCATTTATATTATTATTTCTACTCCGGTCACTACTGCCGAATCTCAATATCAAATAGCAGTAAACTAAATTCTACTGGACAAAAAATAGAATATATCAATAAAAAAATACAACTATAAAATAATTATAAAAATATGCGAATAAGAGGACTGTCAAACTGACATGTACATTGGCAATTGGGAGTGCTGGCCATATTGGAGTGATGATGCGATGAAAAAATACATATTCAACCAAAGCCAAATCCTTCACTAGCTTCATGTATAGCAAGGAGCAAACGTTCTTGAAGCTGTTCCTTGGAAGTATATTCAGGAAGGTCGAGTTGATTGAAGCTGCAAAAATAAGTAGTAATATATAAAAAAAAGTAATGTTTAGTTTAAGCAACATCCCAAAAAAATCAGAAGGAAAATGTACTTCAAAAAAGCGAATAGACTAAACACCAACCAGGTATGAGCTGATGGTAGCCGCTCAGGAGCACCATATGCTTTGTGAATCTGAAACCTCTGAGGACCAGAAATGCCTTGCAATGCTTTAAAACCCTCTAAAGGAACCTAAGAAACCACAAAAACAGGCGTTTAGTGGAATAAAAGCATGAATATGTCTAGAAGCCCTTACTTTCCAATCACTGTTTCCATAATTGAAAATAAGACCTCATTTATCACCATCAAGGAGTTCCCCAATAAATTCTCAGAACGGCGGACACTCACTAAACTCATATTAGTATATCAACTTTAAGAGAACTAACCATAAAAACTAGTAAGAAGATAAGAAGATAAAGCCGATCCATCAATGATGTGATAAGGAATTAAACATGCTAAATATTTATCGCACATGAAAAAGATTCTGAAGACATCACAGGTAATAAATATTGCAGTCCTGAAGATTGTATTTGTAACAATTTTGAGACATGTTCCGATAAAACTGATCGTATTCTAAGCGATGAATAAAATTACCTTTGATGTGCCAGTCACAAACTGCAGAAATCTTGCCATATCTTCCTTGTTAAAAGCTTTTACAACCTCCCAAAACCACTGAACAACACTAGATGCCACAGTGTAGCCAGTATATTCAGTGTTCGCCTTCAGATCATCCACTGCAAGGGTGAAAACGTCAATCAGATCTTCTGAAAATGGGAACCAAGAATGACATTTATAGAAAATGACTGCAAATGTATGCCAACTCACAATCAATTTCTGGAAGCCCGCTTATTAGAAGCTCAAGCTCTTTATCATTGAAAATAAAAATTAGTTCTCGATTTATCAATTCATTAAAACCCTGCAGGAAAGAAGTAATTTGCGGCCGGATGGCATTTGTCAATATATGGTCGGCGACAAGATCCACATACTCGTGCTTTGTTTCTTCTGTGACCCTTATATTTCTTCCTCCAGGTTTAAGCTCATAATCAGTAACCTTTTACATGTAAATTACAAAGAACTCGTTATGATCATAAAGGAGGTTAAATTGACAGCTGGATAAACTCCAGACAGAGGGAATGGGGGTGCGGAGAGCGGGGAGAGAGTTTGTCACGCCACTTCAAATTAAAGATTAACAATGACTAAAATTATGTGGGAAGAGTACAGTGAATGTGGGAAAATCAATACCTCTGTTTTCTCATAGAGGATATGCTTCTCCTCATCCGCATCCATGCTAAATGTCAGATCTGGTATGTCACTCACATCATTCTGGCAGAGGAGAAAGGCAAAAAGGAAAAAACATCATTACTCAGAAAAACAAGTGAACATGGCATTGGAAGGAGGACATTGTTGAAATGACTAACCTGTAGCATCCACTTCAAGTTCTTATAGTAATCAGGATCAACAGCCTCTATGTCATGATAAGTCACCTTAACACCAAGAATGTGCTTGTAGAAAGAGCGAGTGAAATAGACATCCAACAATTGCCCATCAAACAAGGCCTTCGCAACCTACATAATAAATACTTACAATATGAATATAGAAAAACTTCAACTTTCAAAAAAACAACCATTTCACAAATGGGATCACATATAAATGGATTTTACAATATACTAACAATACTCTGCAAATTCGATGACTTACCACACGGCCCACAAATTTGAAGTAAGAAAGATGTTCAGTCTGGTAGACAGAGTTGGGATTTGGTTGGAAGGTTGCATTGTTTCCTACTGTGGTGAAAAGTAAAGCACCCTTGTCAAATATAACCCTTGACAGTAACTGATACCACTCTCTTGTCAAACCACCAGCATCAATACCCTCTTCACCTTGAAAATGTACATTTAATCTACCCTTTAGATCCTGAGTAGGTCGCATACGCAGTTGATTATACGAGTCCTCCAAAACATATGCACGCCGAACACTTATCCGCAGTGGGCCAGAGAGGTGTTGCTCATGCTGCTGTCTAATTCTTGAGCGGAAATAGGCTCTTTTGTTGTCAAAATCAATCAGCCTCGGTGCCTTCAGCATCATAGAAAGGGATTTCTCCAACAAACCTGGATTCTGCCTGACAAAAGCATTCAGTAGTCGTCGATGCTTCTCAGCAAACTTCGCATAAGTAACAGCACCATCATGTCTTTTATGAGAATCCATGCTACATTTGGTAGGTGACGGAGCTGATGTTCCAGAAGATTCCTTAACTTCTATTGCAGTTATGTCGGCATGATCCTGATGCATGGAAGAATTGTTTGCTTGTATTTTTTCACATAAAACAAAAAAAGCCTCGATGAATGGCAACAGTCTCTGAGTTCCAGGAGGAAGAGGAGGAGATAGAGAAGATGACCCAGGCACATGCTCCCCGGCATTTGTATTTGTCATAACTGAAGAGAAAGAACTCTGAGCCAATTCTGCCTCGGTAATGCTTATGCATTCACTCAGTTCTTGCCACAGTGGCTCAAGTGCAACACTTAATTTCCACATAATGGCATATTCTTCCAGTTCCCGATCACCCTCCATATCCTTGTTCCCATCAACACTAGGTAAAGTAAGTGAGCTAAGTGTTTGAAGCACACGAAGAATAGCAGGCCCAGCCATGGATCCAGCACTCAAACCCAGCATGTGCGTATTCCTTAGTGTAATGAGCTCACTGACAGCTGAACTGCTCAAACCATGAGCTAGTTCTGAAAGTTCCGAAATAAAGAATTTTCTATGTGGGGAAGCAACCAAAGCCAACTTCTTCAGTACCTCGCCAGCATGTGAGTAAACTTTATCTGAAAGCCTAATGAGAGAATCATTAAAGTTAGAAGTCCCGAAATGCAGCAGCAACGAAGAAAGAACATATATAGAAAGAGACTACTTGGGACAGTGTTTCAATTCCATCAGTAAAATCCTAAACAAAATTAATCAAGAGCCCGAGAGAGAGATCGAGAAAGAGAGAGAGAGCACCTAAGCAAATGAAGTTGACTACAAATGGTGAAGTTCTAGATTAACTGAGTTTTCAGAAACAGTAAAATGTAATAATTTCTGGCCACATTCAGAAAAAAGTAGGCAAGCATAGCATACCCCTCATGGCCTAGAAGGCTGCAGAGATTGTGCAGATCAGCTTTCGGAAGCTGCAAGAAGATATCATAAGCACTGACATCTCTCTTCCCATCTGATGCAGATGACTCAGCACTTCTATCATCTCGGTTAGAGCCCACTTCCAACAAAGGCATATCTTTCTGAACACCATCTATAGCTTCATCGTGAGATATATCATGGGAATTGGCTGCTGCTCGATCATTATGAGATTCGCATTCCAATTTTGATGATGCATTATAGACAATTACTTGAATCAGTCCCATGATCTACACCATAAAAATGAATCAATCATAACCAATTAATTTGATAAAGGCAATGTAATAAAATATAATATAGTGCAAGAGCCTAGAGAATGCAATTCCAGAAGGTTGTGGCGTATCTGTGATTCCTCATTAATGAGGAGCTTACTTGTACCTGCTCAAGATGCGCACTGCTCCGTAAGAAAAGAGGTTGACTCAGGAGTTTCAGGAACAGAATCAAAGGAACATCCTGGGTCTGGAAGCTCCCCAAAGGGTTTGATAAATCTCCTCCTTCCACAATTTTCTCCTTCCCTTTATCATTCTTAATTGCTGAACATCTTAGATTAGAACACTCTGGAACAACTGAAGGATCAAAATGGAACAAGATGTTTGCAACTGCAGAATGATTCGTGGCCAGATAAGTCAAAATCTCAAGTATCCGGCGCAACACCAGGGGAGGTAGACCTGTGGACAGAAACTTCTACAATGAAATCAACATGTATGACGTGAAAACAGAGAAAAGTTGCCACATTAAAAGAAAGCAGTACCATCCAACAGTTGAGATCGACCATAAACAACATTGGACTGACAACCATAAAGCCTCTGGGAGTTCACAGTTGTCAATCCATTGACTGGGCTTTCAGTCTCGGGCTTGATCATGTCGAGTAGAAGCCAAACTAGAATTGACCTTGTAACACTGTGTGCACATAAATTTAACAAAAGTCTCTGTAGAAGTCCCTTCCCAAGAGGCTAACAGCAACAAAAATAAAATTCATCAAGTTAATTAAAAAATCACAGCTTCTGTTACATTAAAAATGACACACCAAAAGCAATCAAAGAAATTGTAGAAGTACATGCTTATGCATTTAACAATGGTATAAGCAAAACTACTAAGCTGTTCATCACCCTATTTAGACTCCATTCTATTATCAGTTTAAAGGAATACAGAGTACCTGTGCTAATCTCAGGAGTCGAATCAATGCTTTCAAAGCATGAGCATCCAAAAGTGGCTCCCCTTCAATTTCTTTCAATTTCAAGCTCTCTGCAAGGGCAGAAGATGCCCTTCGGCCTATTGTAACACCAACACCTCTATCCATCACTGTATGCCTATCAAATCCTAAACTATTCCTCCGATTATTAAGCCTGTGGCTACTTCCAAAAAGACTGCGAGCCTGATAATGGCTCATTGCTCTGTCCCTAAGCATTTGTGCTTCGGCAAGCAATGGAGAGGGCAATGCTGACAAGACAGCATCTGAACTCGTCAAAAGCACCTAAAAAAAGCAAAAGCATCCATTAGGCTTGTTACTATTCAATCATGGTTTATGACAAACAGAAAATTCAAAAGACACAAACCTCTTCACGTAGATCAGCAGGAAATGTAGCTATTATTGAAGCATTGTCCATATCAACAGCTTGTCCTTCAGCCTGCTGTGCGACCCTCCGTGCTCTCTGTTGGGCCAAAACTTCTGCTTGAATATCAGGAGGGAGAGCAGCTAAAAACTCTGGATCAATATCCTCTGCTGAAGGTGGATCATAAGTTGGAGCTTGTGCAGATTGAGCTTGTTGGGAAGCTAGAACTTCTGCCCTAAGATCTTCAGGAAGTGCCTCTAAGAAGGTTGGATCTATACCATTTGCATTAGGGGCCTCATTATTCAAACTAGTTTGATCATTCTGACCAGCATCTTGAGCTCCAAGAGTGTTCTGCCCCGAAGATGGTTCATTCACTCCAACCTCAGGAGACATCAAGGGTTGCTCAATTTGATTTCTTTCCATGGACAAAGTGTTCATATCAACATCATGACTTCCACTGACCGAAGAATCATGACCATCACCTTGATTACAAATCTCCAAGCCAGAAGTTACCATTGCATAATTACTGGACTGGCTATCTGCAGCTGAAGATCTATCACGACCCATATCCTGAAATAGCACAGCAGGGAGATTTATAAGAACATTAGGATACATATAACAAAGTGGATTACCATGAAAGACTGAAAATGTGGGAATACAATTTGCGGTCCTCTCTACCTGCTCATTGACTGTAACATTTGCTTCCCCAATTTCCATGTTATCATGACCATTTAATGCACTGCTCTCAGCAAGCACATCACTTGACATAGGTTCATGTACCTGTTGGCACTCATTTGCTTCGACAACCTCCGGGTTAACTTGTTCTTGAGTGGGAACACTTTCAAGCATAGGATTTGTTTCATCATGAGCAGGTTCAACTTCAGACACCTGGTGTTGACCCTCAGTCTGATGAAAACCAGTATTGTCACCAACTGCTGGCAGTGGAGTATCATTTGTTAAGGGAGTATCAGCCTGTTCTCTCTCATTTAGTCCTGAATTCTGTGCTTGCCTTTCAGCTGAACTGTTGGCAGGAGCAACACTGCCTAATTGAGATACGAACTGCTCCTCGATTGCCTGCACAACAGCAGCAGCTAGACCACCAGCCTGTGGCTGTCCATCATCCGTCCATCTACCATCACCTAGCCCTCTTCTACCTGGAAAACGCAATGACTCAAGACCTACAGAAAAATCAGCCAATGGTGGTGGTGCTGCACCACCCAATCGGTCACCAAACAGACCAGCTGGTACATGATCATAAGGAAGAACAGGGGCATCAAACATGTAGAAATGAGCTACATCAAAGCTTCCACTGGAGGGTTCCAAGTCCCTAGATGAATTCCCACCTGATGACCACATTGAAATAAGATCCCCGGACTGGGATGGCCTCAAAAGGAGAGGATGTTGAAGACCATTTCCTTCTGTAACAGTTCGCTCAAAAGAATTCCTACTTGTATGGCGGCGACGTTCAAAACCTAATGGCCTACGAACACCAAAAAGGTCATCCACATTCACCCCTTCAAAGGTTTCAGCTGCAACATCAAAAAGGCCACTTGCAGCTCCAGGTTGCCCAAGTACCTGCAAATGATCCAACCCATCAAGGGCCTCCCTCCATCTTACCTCTATCACACGATTTTCATGAAAATCATCCTCCTCTTCATCAACCATATCATCATTGTATTCATCTCCCAAACCGGTATCTTCATGGTCTTCCACATCAGTATCAGCTAGAGACATAAGAGCAGTACCATCTTCTGCTATGTCCTCATCCTCATCGTCCCCCTCATCCTCATCTTCATCATCATCCCCCATGTCATCATCTTCATCACCCATATCCTCATCTGCCCGGTTCTCAACACGAAAAGTCATCTCAATTTGATCTGAATTATGTAACACACCACCTTCTTCAATTTCTTCACGCATGAAATCCATCCCAAGCTCCATAGGTGGATTAGCAGTCATAGTCTCTTCCACTTCAATTCTCATATCCTGCTCCAAAGGCTGATTTTGGGTTGCATCATGATCAACGTGATTCTGAGATGTTTCTTCATGCTGCTGATGTTCGACATCTGCCGAATTAGTAACTTCCTGCTGGCGGCCCTGATTTTGATTAGGCGTCACTGTCTCAGCAACTGTAGTTGTATTTGTTTGATCATCTGACCTCCCATTTGAACCACCAAATTTTTTCTTGTTCAATGCATCAGATTTGAAGATTTGATCACTAGCATTCGCAGCCCGTGTTAGACTTTCCAAGGCCTTTAGTATAAGATTGACAAGTTTGGGAGCATCAGGGTGGTCCAAATCAATCACCTGAAGAATTCTGGTTAAAGACTGAACCATTCCACCATCAATCATACTTTTTGCTATGTCAGGTGAACAACCAGAACCAGGTAAGTTTCCAGAGGATGAATTTTTGGACAAAATGGAATATACCAGGTCAGCAAAAGCAAGAACCCTTTTATCGGGCAATAAGCTGCTCTTGGAAGAATTGCTCTCCAAGTTTGAAAATGCAGATAAAGCTTTCACAAGTTCATTAATTACTCGCCTGCGTCCTTCATTAGAACGGCCACACAATACTACAAGAAACCATGATGCTTTTTCAGATAACTTACTTCTCCATTCATTAGGTCCGGCACTTTTATCTGTAGACAGTGGAAGAAGCCGATGTAAAACATGACGCAGTATTCCACCATGTCCAGTACTTTCGAGATGATTAAATCCCCGGACTTGACACATTTCTGAATCTCGTTTCAGTATAATCCCGACCGCATGGACATACATCAGAAGAATGTCACTCAACAGCTTGAGGACAAAAGTCACCTTAGCTAGTGCTGCTGATCTCTCTGACAAGTTGTCTGACTCAATCTTCTTTGTCTCATCAACCTTCGATTTACCCTTTATTTTGGTTGCAGGTTCATCCACCTCCATAGCAGTTAAATAACTTGTGCAAATTTCATTGCTTTTAGGAGTAGGGTATTTCAACACAATTTCAATAAGCTGGTCAATTACCTGAGTAAGGTTTGCAGGAATCTTTCTGTGTCCTTTGGAGCACTTACCCTGTGCATCATGGATCTTACTTTCTGGAATTTTCACACATTCATTAGAAGATACCCCAATTTCAACCCCAGATGGCTTTGATTTGTCCTTTTCCTTGTCCCTTTCCTTTGATAACACTACAACAGTCCTCCCTCCTGACGAATCCAACTGACAAACAGCAGCTGCAGCTTTCATAAAAATCCCTGGATCTCTGGAGATAACAGGTGCCATTGACGTCAAAAATGTACGTGGCGTAACACGTCCACCATGACGATGTCCACTGAGAGTTTGCCGTATCTCCAGCTCCATGGCTGTTTGCAATGTCTGAGGATCTTCAAGCAAATGCCGAATGATTGCAGATGCCAGTGTGTCATATCCAGGAAAGAAGCAACTCCTTGGAAGACTGAAAAGAGCACTCATACCTCCATTCTCAAGGAATTGCAAAGCCAGAGAATGTGTTTTTGTCAAGCGGGCACACAACTGTAGAACAGCTTGCATTACCATAGCTGGGACATGCTGCTTTAACAAGTCACAAGCAACAGCCAGTACCCTATGACTCTCCTCGACAGTCAGATAACCAGTGGATTTTCCAAAAATCTTCTCAAATGCAGTTTCAGATTCTTTCTCATGTGCTGCTTCAGGAATGGATTGTCTTTCTGTAATTGCATCTGAAGCTGGTAATGAAACATGCTCCCCAGATGAATCAGGTAAAGGTCCTGAAGAAATTCCTTCTGTACTATCAGAAGAAACTCTAGGCCTGGACTGCAACAAATTATCCAGTATAAGAAGTAATGCACTAATGCACTTTGGAGCCAGAACCTCACTTCCCGACTCAGTCACACCTCTGAAGTTCATCAAGACATCAATTGCCAGGGAGACAATACCATTCTGTGCAGCAATTTCTCGTGCGCACCCATCTTCTGAAAGAAGCAGTGCTAAAATATGAGAAATCATACTCAAAGCACTTGTGTCCTTAGTAAATTCCAATGGACATAGCTTGAGTTGCTGAATAAGATAAGATGTCACTTTTGGGCGATCTCCTCCTTTGTTCCGATTACAAAGAGTAACAAGCAAGTCCATCAATGGGAATGCCACTGAGTCACTACTTTGGAATAACTTCATCACAGCAACAAGGATATCATCAACAGGAGGAGCCTTTGTTTGTCCCTCCTCTGTCAAGACATCCACTGATCGATCGGTGGTATCAACTTTCGAAGTTTCTGATGAACTTCCTAATGACAAAGCAAGTGCTCGAGCCAGTTCATCATCCTCCTGTACTGGATCCTCAACATGACTGAACAACCATTCCATAGCCATCTCAACACTATTTGTTTCCACACGTCTCAATGCTTCCTCTGCCCTAGCCCTCGTAAAGCCCATCTCCACAATAGTAGCAATAGTAGCTTCATCGGGTGGGGGGGCAACAAAACGCTGGTTTGTACTTCCTGACATACCACTGCGATTTCTCTTCACATCTCCAACACCAGAATAGACATGAGTGACAAGTGAAACAATTAAAGTGATAAAACCAGGACTACAACTGGGAAACATTGGATGTTTCCACACAGGAAGTATCACATCCAGAACCTGGGACTGGAGCATCCGAACAAATACCTCTGGGTCTCTTGGAACAGGAAACAATCCAATTGATAAACCAACAGCAACTGGCTGAACAAGCAGCTGAGCCTGGGAAGCAGAGGTCGGAGATAAAAGCAAAGACGAATTAACAAAATACTCAAGCAAGCGGCAATAGCTCTGTAAGGTATCAAGCAGCCATGAACTGTGAGATAGCTTGCTTTCTTCACCAGCTTTCTCCTGGTCAACACCAGATGTTGGAATAGAATAAGGTAGTGTCCATAACAATTGGCTCGTAGCTTCAAATGTAGTGAGCAGTTCTTTGAAGGTCCCATGGACATAAAAGTTATTGACCACTGCTGTAAAGCAAGTACGTCGCCTACTATCAAATGTAAGTGCTGCCATGTCATCCACAACCTTACCAAGATAGCGACACTTTACTGATAGTGGCATATCAAGCCCAGTGGAGACAGAATACCCCGAAAAACTTAAAGCCTCAAGGAAAACTTTAGCCAGCGCAGATCCAATGCTCTTTGATGCCGAATTCGATGAGCCAGACTCAGTTCGCCGACGGTTGGGTGACGTGAATCCTCTGACAAGAGCTGTAAGGAAAGACCGCAGAGAGGAAGCAAGTTTGTTCAGGATTTCAGAAACAAGAACATCAGGACTTTTCTTCTTCATATCTTGGGAAGAAGTCTCTGGTGCATTAGTTGAAACTTCAGAATCCATGTTCAAAGCTTCTAGATGCCTGCCTGTCCTTCCACCCCTAAGACGTGTCAGACCATGTCGACTACGACGGTTAAAGCCTTCATTAGATCGAACCACCGAAAGAAACTCACGCTCTGCACCCCAATGGGGTTGAGAACCATTCCTGATGGAAACAGGGTTCATGTATCTAACCATGGTGATGTTTGTATCATCATCACTCTCTCTTCCAGCAGCATTGGACACGGCTGTGTCTGCACCTTCAGGTTCTACTTCAACACTATGTTTCTCTTCCACCTTTGAATCACAACATAAAGAAATCTGCCAGGTTACTTCCCTGTAAGCCTTCCCAAGATCTTTCAATACATCAGCATCAGCTGTACCCAGCTCAGAGACAACAGTAGTAGTCCCCTTCAACAAAGAATTGGATAATGACAGGATACCTTCAAGACTAGAAAGACACCTCATAACCCTTATCTGCTTTGAAGCTTCTAGTTGTGCGAGCTGAGTTCCTCCAACTGAAACCAGAATTTCATTGGTTAACTTCAAATGCTCTCTCAAGAATAAACACACAGCTCGAGCAAGGGAAGCAGAATGCTGTGCAGAAAAGTTCTTAAAAGCCACAGAGATGCTCTGGCCAATAGAAGCTGAAACAGGCATTAATGGCAAAGTAAATAATTGTAGAACAGCTTCAATTCCCTTCTTCTCAACAAATATTCGGCATGTGTCAGCATTCTGGAGGACTGTTTCAAGAAGACGGGCAGCATTGCTTATACAATCAGGAAGAAAAGATTCAACATTCACCAAAGAGGCATCAGGAGATGACTCAGAGGACTGCTCAGACTTCTCAGTCTGGCATGATTCCTTATCATCCGAAGGAACCAAATTCTTCTCTTCTGCGTCAGTTTCCATGGGAACAGGAGGTGAACATAGAGAATCAGTTGAAGAGGAAGCAACTTCTACCCCAGATCCAATCTTTGCAATAGCATTCAAAATCTCAATCAGCATGTCTACTCCAGGGTCACGCAATGAGGATGCATGGCGCATTAGTTCATCCAGGCCACTAGACAAGGATCCAGGAGTATCACCAGTGAGGGCACGCAGGTACATCCTGGAAGTAAATATTTTCACAAAACACCTCAAAGCATTGCAATCTTTCACGGCCTGAAGACCATTGTTATTAAGGCATAAGGCATCCAAACACTGAGGTATACATGTTATGGCATCAGCAGAGCAGAGGACAGCATCCATTATAGCATCCAAGAATGCAGATGGAAGACCAGCTGCTTCTAAGACCGGAAAACAAGTAGGATCTTTATGAATGAGATCACTCATGACAGTCGCCGCAAGTGAAAACACGCCACCACCAAAATCTTTTGCTCTTCTAAAAATGCTACATAAACAATGTGGCAACAAACTCTCCTCTGAACCATAAATACGAGAAGAGGTTCCGGGGGCATAGGTACCAAGAGAGATGGCACGGAGTAAAGCTTTCATCAGTAAGCGCCGATAATATGCAACCAATGCCTCAGAATAACGTGGGTGCAAGTTATCCAGCTCACAAGAAGCACCTGCAACTATCTGTGTACTACATTCGGCACTGTCCAGTTCAGCAGAAACACCCTGCTGCTTTGAGCCATTTTCTACATAAGACACTTCCACTTTCAGACGTGAAATGGTATCATCTAAACCTCCCAGGTCTCTAAACAGTGCAGCAGCAGGGTTGCTGTAGTCCATGAAAGCTTCTAGAACATGTACAGCCATACTGACCAAATGTAAATGTTGGGGATCTGTATCTTTAAGTAGGGGCAGAAGTGTCGGTATAAATCCTGCTTCACGCATGGCTGAGCAACCAGATGATGAAGAGACCAAAACAGTGACCAAAGATAATAAAGCCTCCGCAAAAACCAGAGAACATTTTGAAGAATTACTAACAACAGAATCAATAGCCTTCTGCATGAGGCTAGACAGGATGCCACGGTGGCCACCAGATGTTACAGCAGTCAAAACACTAGGCTGACGTGACCTATCTTGACAAAGAGCAACCAGGGAATGTAGGCTCAGAATTCGAATCTTTTCAAGAACTGCATCTTCATAGCTCAGCAACGACACCAGCTCATTAATGAACTCAGGCTCAGAGTTAAAAAAAGAAACCAAATCATCAGTATCAGCACATGCTTGAACAAGAACAATGAAGGCATACAGCCGAATACATGTATACTGTTGTCGGCCGGCTAAAGAGCTGAAAGCCCTAGCAAATCGCAATCTTGTCAAAAGAGAGAATCTTAAATTTGGTGGTACTTTGTACTCCGTAACTAACTTGTTTAGAAGCTCAAGATCAGTCTCCTGATAAGTGTTAATGTCGGGCAAATGTATGATTTTTAGACCTTGGACTGACTGGTCAGCAGATGCAGGTTCATTAGATGACTCATTTGCAGCATAGAACTCAAAATGGAGGGTGGAACCTAGCTCATAAACAGTCAGTTCAGATCCATCCTCTATAGCACATGTAATTAATCCAAGGCCTTCTTCCTTTCCCCCCCATCCTTGTGCAAAAGCAAATAACTTTGAATTAAGAGAAGAATCTCTTATGACATACTTTCCAATTGTTTTCTTCAAGAAAGCTGCCAAAGTTTGCAGGCAAGCCTCAACCACATCGGCATCAGTGGAAGCAAGCAGAGATGAAAGATGATGCTGCATTTACATTAGATACGACAAGAAAAGATTAATTTCAAAGGGAAAAGGAAAGGAAATATAAGTTTGTATTTGTGTTTATGGAATTGAAATTAATGGATTTGTGCAACTTATTGGAGGAATATTGATTAAATATAACTTTATTAGTTTAGATATAGATTTTGTAATAAATATGAGCGGTTTAACTATTTATTTGAGATCATTAATAACAGTTTTCCCATTTTTTTTAATAAATAGAGATCGTTCATAATAGTCGCACCCACTATTTTAGAAAGTAGTGGCTCCACTAGCTCTGTAGTAATTATTAGAAATCTTCATGTATTTTTACACAAATTAACTCTCTTATATTCTAATACAATTTAATCTCAAACTCATTGATTTGAATACATAGTTATCTAAAAGGTGTCTGATACAAGGAAAGAATTTCACAAATAAAGAACCAATCCGAGCTGCACTACGGAAGAGAGAGAGAGACCTCATAAGAACTATAGAAGTGCTTATTTGTGCAGTTCTCCAAAATTATCCTTATAACACGGAGAACCCCAAGAACAGCCTCTCTTGGGAAGGGAGGATCAGATTCGAAGAATTCATCCTCAACCTGCAAATCCTTCCTTGTTTTTATGTGCTTCTCAAAAAATGTATCAAAGTGATTAAAAAGATCAACCCAATGATGAAAATCTCCCTGTATCAACATAAAATAAGCATTAATCAAACTCCTTAGAAGCAGGCTTCTGCACTAATTTTAAGTAAACACCGCAAACGCACCTTATCGAACTCCCAAACAAAACCTTTAAGGGGTTCTTCTATATTTTCAAGAGGAGTAGCTAAGACACCATTGATGAAGGATTTAATTTTTGAAGGCTGCCATAAAACAATGGAAAAACGATTAACATAGCAAAAGCATCAGTAAAACCTTGATAAGACATGTATGCAAGCTGATGAACAAAAGGCAAGTAAAAGAATACGGACAAAAGCAATTGTAAATTTAATTTCCAAGCGACGTAGGAAGGATTCTTTTTTTTTTGTTTTGGGGGGGGGGGGGGAAGGGAAAAAGGGATAGGGAAAAACAAAATGTGGAAGTAATTGCCCAAACAGTTATAAATGAATTTGCTTCAACCCAAACAGAAGTAACTCCTTCGCTGAGTTATATCTCATAAACATATAGTTTATTCTTGTGGCTAAAATCACTGTGCAAGCACACAAACACCTAGAGTTGCTTATATATCCTACAAAGAGATTTATTTATGTTTTCAATAACTAAAATTTAATTGGGAAGGAACCAAAGGTCTACACACCCATCAAAACAAATAAACAAGAAACAAAACCAAAACCAAAATCAAGAAAACCTATAAACAACAAACTAGCTTCTCAAAGAAACAAACTCCAAAAGATGACCGAGGGAGAGAATACTATCTCCTGAATTACAACAACGCAACTGTGTCAAAAAGATACTCCTCAACTTAAATAAAGTTTTCTGCACCCATCAAAAGACCACCAGTTGCACTCTCCCCTAAAATCAACATCAAATATAAAGGTGCAAAAAGCCAAAGGTTGCTTCCTTCTCTTCCATTGCACCCCCAACCAACTATATATGGTTCACCACACAAGGAGAGAACACCAAAAGAAACAGAAACTGGAAGCACCCTCGCCATAAAGAATATAATCAAACAATTCACAGTCTTGCTTACACTTGCAACACAGATTTACAATGATTTATCACTTCCGAACCAAATTGCCAATGTAAGAACCTTTCCGTGCTCACGCAAAGAAAGGCACCTTGAATGGCAACTAGAAGACCACGTCCCACTCTGATGAAACAAAAGAGACTTTCCGACCGACTAAATCCTCATTGACCTAGTTCACCTCAAAGCAACTCAACCTCAACATCTTTCATCACAAAGTATCATCCCTCTCATCAATTGTGAGATTCTATATAAATTCCCGAGGAGATCCACCTTATGAAAAATATACTTGTTCTATTAGAAAAGCCTCAACAAAATAGAGTAACAATAGAAAAAATTACTAGAATTTTTCAATTTCAAGGTGGCCACCAACTAAAAGATTATTGGGAGCTTGGTCAAAAGTTAGCAAGTGGCAACTACGAGCAAATTCTTGCAGCCACATCCTAAGAAGAGCGGACAATTCTACAAGAATGATATGGCACTCCACATGACACTACTCAACCACATCCATACATGTTATGTTCACATTAGTTCTTCAATATGTAGAATGTGGTAAATGGCTTCTTACTATTTTGATGAAGGCCATTATTTTTTTTTTTTTTCTGACGACGATAGGAATGGCAGCCACTTCCCTTCGGATGTGTACAGGGTATACCTATCGGACCTGTTAAATTAGAATAATAAAGAGGGAATAAAGCTGGACATCTCGAAGGGATGTGCCCAGAGAAGATAAGATATGAACTAGTATGGGAGAATGCCACTGTTGATAGATCCCGATCATATCATAATAGAATAAATTAGAATATATAGATATAGAAATCTATTATTATTCTATTAAATTAAAAAAATAAATAAATAATAGAATAGCAATAGGCCATAAACCACGCAGACCAAGTAAACCCATGAAAAATCTGTGCATGCTCTCACCCCCGAAGAGGATCTCCCACCAGGTTGAACTACAAGACCTCCGCAAAGAAAGGCTCGAGTTCTATCCCACTACACTATTCAACTGGTTTACTATGTTGACTTCTTTGGTAAGTAATAACAAAAATATTTAGATATTAAACTAAAAAATCTATATTTATTTGTTCTTGTGTCCAAGGATCAAAATTTTGTTTCAATAGATTGTTTCTATTAGCACGAAAACAAAATGTTTTGGAACTATTTCAAAAACATTTCAAAAGTAGACAAATTATGAAAATATATAAAAATGTTTGGAAGTATGAATTGAAATATTTCTATTTATTATATTTTTTGAAGTATAAATTCAAAGGCAGCACAATATTATTATGTTGTTATTCTGTGTTGTGTTTCATTTCAAAGGAAAATTACAATTTAATTTTTTTGATAGATGGAAATATTGGAATTACTATTCCAACGGTAATTCAGTTTGGTCCCTTAGAAGACAAAAACAGTTTAATCGTTTTAAGAAAAATATATATTATATTTGTTCATTGACCAAGTGTGTTATGTCCAGTGTTTTCTAAAAATGACCATGTTGGGGGCGTCGTGTTGTACCTATATTACTGCTCCATAGATTTGCCCTGATGAGCTATATTGATTTTATTATATTTGATTACTTATATAGAATGTTCTTCATCCTTAATGTTTTTTGCTCTCCACTATTTATCTATAATTTTCTTCAATTTTGTCAAATAGGAAGAACCAGCCCTCCTCCCAAAAAAGAAAAAAGGTTATGCATTAAGGCCAGGTATGGTAACAGATCAGGATCTAAGTACAGCGGTGCTTCATACACATTACAATAGTTTGTAATATTTTAAAACCAAACACACTTTGTGCAATTATAGACGTGTATCCAATTATTTAGACACGCACAAAACATGTAGCAGGTTTAAAGAATGTAGATTTATACACATTTATTGCTCTGCCTCTAGGCATTTAAAAAATTGCTCCTCTAGACTTTTAATAATTAGAACACTCCCACACTGTCAATTAGCTTATACAAGTAATTAAGAATAGAGAACATGCATAATCTAGCCCTGACACCCTAAGTTATTAAAAATGAATTAATATTTTGTATTCACATTGCTTTCCATTATGTAGAGTGATAAAAGTAGTTTATTACTGTTATGATATTAATTCATATTAAATTTTAATTTTAATTTTAATTTTAAATTTACATTTATTTTTTGTTGTATCCCGATTGTGTTTTGTCTTGAGAGTTCTTAAAATTATTCTGAGTCAACGCGTTTGAGATATATCATGACCATGTTCCTTATGCTTTTTGGGTCATTATAACTCAAGCCCAAGTGTTATCTTCCTTGTTGGATCCAGCATTAAAGCCACATTACATCCTATATTTTAGGTGAATTCCCATACTACTATTATGGGGAATAATTTTGAGACCAGACAAAACGTCTAGTGGGAACAAACAGCATATGGCATACGTACATGAAACCCAAATAACAACAACAAAAGAGCAAGAAGCAAATGAAAACCAATCTCACTTACCTGAAACAAAGGCTAACAGACGAAAACACCGACTATCTAAGGGAAGAACTAGTCCACAATTGGTGATATCAGAAACTGAAAGATTCTCTCCCTGAATTTCTGAGTCCTGACTTTCAACAGAAAGAACTAACCCACTATGCTTATCTCTGCTCCGAGAAGAGCCATTTACCGTACAAATGTGACTAAAACGTTTCATCAACACATAAAAGCTCTTAATCATATTCAATGTCGCCAAACTCCTGATTTATATGAAATTTCTCATATTATCCAGATGGAATGTAGATCATGATTCTCTTGTAACTATCTAGGATATTTCACAAATAAGAACCTCCTAAATATTTTCTTCTTCATATTTTCTATTTTCTTCAGGGGTATCCAATGGCATGAAATTAACCTTAAAGCAGAATAAAAGGAATGATGGTGTCCATATCCTTGAGGTATTTGAAAACTTCTATTTTCTTTAAACAAAAAGTGTAAACAAAGAAAGTTAAGAACTTTGCTAAATTCCATTGCAGACTTTCAACAGAAAGAACCAACCCACTGTGCTTATCTCTGCTCTGAGAAGAATCATTTACCGTACAAATGCCACTAAAACGTTTCATCAACACATAAAAGCTCCTAGTCATATTCAATGTCCCCAGTCTCCTGATTGGTATGAAATTTCTCATATTATCCAGATGGAATGCAGATTGTGATTCTCTTGTAACTATCTAGGATATTCCACAAATGAAAACAAGCAAATTTGAGAGCCTCCTAAATATTTTCTTCTTCATTTTTTCTATTTTCTTTCAAGGGTATCCAATGACGTGAAATTAACCTTATAGCCAAATAAAAGGAATGATCGTGTCCATATCCTTGAGATATTTGAACACTTCTATTTTCTTTAAACAAAAATTGTAAACAAAGAAAATTAAAAACTTTGCTAAATTCCGTTAATTTCAACAGAAAGAATTAGCCTGCTATGCTTATCTCCGCTCCAACGAGAATCATTTGCCGTACAAATGCCACTAAAATGTTTCATCAACACATAAAAGCTCTTAGTCATATTCGATGTCCCCAAACTCCTGATTTGTATGAAATTTCTCATATTATCCTGATGGAATGCAAATCATGATTCTGTTGTAATTATCTAGGATATTCCACAAATGAAAACACAAATTTGAGAACCTCCTAAATATTTTCTTCCTGTTTTTCTATTTTCCTTCCATGGTATCTAATGATGTGAAATTAACCTTAAACCCGAATAAAAGGAATGATAGCGTTCAAATCCTTGAGATATTTGAACACTTTTATTTTCTTTAAACAATAAGTGTAAACAAAGAAAGTTAAGAACCTTCTTAAATTCTTTTAGCTTTATCTAATTAAATAGAATTTATGTCTTCCCGTTACAGACTTTCAACAGAAAGAACTAACCCACTGTGCTTATCTTCACTCCGAGAAGAATCATTTACCGTACAAATGCCACTCAAATGTTTCATCAACACGTAAAAACTCTTAATCATATTCGATGTCCCCAAACTCCTGATTTGTATGAAATTTCTCATATTATCCAGATGGAATGCAGATCATGATTCTCTTGTAACTATATAGGATATTCCACAAACGAAAACAAGCAAATTTGAGAACCTCCTAAACATTTTCTTCTTCCTTTTTTCTATTTTCTTACAGGGGTCTCCAATGACATGAAATTAACCTTAAATCCAAATAAAAGGAATGATGGCATCCATATCCTTGAGGTATTTGAACACTTTTATTTTCTTTAAACAAAAAGTGTAAACAAAGAAAGTTAAGAACCTTGCTAAATTCTTTTAGCTTTATCTAATTAAATAGAATTTATAGATTTCCATCTAGGCACGTAACTTTTTTCATTCTTGCCCACCAATATTTAAATAGAAAAATTTTAAGAGAAAGGACAAGATATTTAAAAAATAATAATAATAATTGTAAAAGCACTATCATATTGGTTACCAGAAATATTAACATAGAAGACATGGCAATACATGATGAATAAGAAACCTTAAACCATGGCAGCAAAAGCAATCAACTTCAAATTCAGCATTAAAAAATTGAGGTATCATTAGAAATTTATAAGGCAATATACAATTTCACTAAATAACTAACAATGCCCCAAAGAAACATCAATCGATGCATAGTTTCAACACGTTAATAAAAATATTCATTCTGATCGTAAAGACAATATGCTTGAATTAATTGAAGGCAAAAATATCTCTAGACCATCAAACTCGAGATAAAAAGTGGTCAATCTCTTTCCGATCATTGATAACTAAAAAGAAAAATACTTCGATGCTTCAGTAACAACCATAAAACAGTCAATCAGCGTAATCAATGTAAAACCCTAAATAATCCCACACTGCAAAACTTATTTCTTCTTCGAAAATTAAAAAATAAATCACTAATGGTAATACTAAATGATTCGCACCACTTCTGAAGCCCTTCTCCTCTTCAACTTCATCTTGAAATCAATCTTGGCATCAACCAACCAAAACCATTGCCAGATTCAAAAACGCGATGGCGCTATCGATCGACTCTTCCCCGAGAATCGACCGAAGTCAGCACTGCGATCGAAAAATAAAAGTGCAAGGAGATGAAAATCAATAAATATGAAGTGGAACAGATCCGAAGGTAGGACAATTTAGATTCGGACTGAGATAAATGAATAAAGGTGGAGAATTGGATTGGACAAGAAACGAGATGAGGTTTTAAGGATCAAAAAAATTCTAGGGTTTTCGGAGAAGGGTTTTGTTTCCGATTGACGATCGATCGCAAAGAGAATTTATAGAGAGAGAGAGAGGGGAGAAGGAAAAAAGGCAAGAGAAGTACTCACCGAAAGCTAGGAGTGTTAATAGATATATCTACGCGAAATAGAAAAACAAGCTAAAAACAATGCGGAAATAGGGTGATTGAGAAAAAGAGAGAAAAAATACATTACTCTTCCAATAAATATTAAC
>JAVXUM010000037.1:30063825-30077417 GCA_035590655.1 Pouteria glomerata
GCGAATTATATTATTAGCAAATATTAAAAAAATCTAAGTACTTTACCATTTAGAATGTGTTTGGCACACTAAAATTTGTTGAAAAATACTAAAATCTCTTAATATCTCTAAAATTTTCTTTCATTACACGAATTATGAATCCATAATTTATCTTCTTTTATCTTACTTTTATCACGCCAAACACTCTCTTATTTTTAATTGTTAGTATCTGATGCTTTAATTTTTTTTAATAATTGATGTGTTTGAAGGGGTGGAAAGGGGAAAGGCAGTTTGGTGCGTAGATAATTGGTATGTTTGAAATTGTACAAATTTATTTAAATTTATAAAATTAGTGTCTCATATTTTATATAATAAATATAAATTTTAAATTTTATAATTTCATAATTTATCTTTATAAAATTTTGTAATTTTTTTAACACCAAATGGTGCCAATATGTACGTAGAGTATATTCACTTTTAATAAATACTTTAAAAATAAAATAAAATAATTCGACATTTTTCTAAAAAAAATAAAAATAAATAAATTCGCAACGTTTGAGTCTTGGGGGGATGCGTCTATTTACGAGGTTATTTTCGTAAAAACAGTCCAGCAATTTTGCGGGAATAAAGTGCAGGTACAACTTACAAGGTTCTTCCTTAGCAACGAAGTAGCTTACAAGGATTGTTCAATTTTAGGAAAATTATTTAGGGTTCGTTTGGTGTAAAAGAAATAAATAAATAAAATTTTTTGTAACTCTTGTTTTGATGTTGTTAATATTATTTTTAAAAAATGTTATATTTTTGGTAAAAAGATAAAGAAAAATTAAAGAAAATTAATAAAAGTTATAAAAAAAATTAGAGAAAATTTGAAAAAAATTTAATAAATTTTAGTGAAAAAATTGGTAATTTGTAAAAAGTCGACAAAAATTAACCATCGCCGGACGCAGCCGTAATGTGACCGGAGTTTGCAAATCAAATTTTATTGTGATTAGAATACCTAGCAAATTTATAATATTTTAAATATTAAAATCATAAAAGCCATCATATCATATGACTGCCATTTAAAATATTTTTTTCATTATATTATTATTTGAGATTTAATCATTCAGCAGTATAAATTAAGTACACCGCAAAAATATAATCTTTAAAATGAATATGTATATTTATTTGACACACATGGAATGCAACCGCATACATATTCTTCAGACATGCTAAATTACCTCAATTATTTTGTCATATTTTTTCAGTGTTTAATTATTTTATTATTTTTCAAATACAGTTAGTTTGAATTACAAAAATTTTTAAAATTAGAATTCTTTTTATTTTAATGTTTAAATTATTATATCTAAATATTGAATTAATGTTTTTTTGAATGTAAAAATCGCTATTAAAAAATATATATTAATTTATATTTTTTTGTCATAGTCTTATTATGTTTTTATTTTTCAAAATTTAAAAAATTTTTGTATTATATTAAGGGGCTGTTTGACAGCTGTAATTTTTGGTAACTTTTGGTAACTTTTTGTTAAAAATTATTAATTGTAATTTTTGGTGTGTTTTTTGAATCAAAATGAAATTTTTAATAATTTTAGGTAATTTTTAAGTGTTTAGTAAAATTGTTACTGTAACAGAGCAAAAAAGTGACAACTTTTGTGTGTTTGGTAAATTTTTTTACTATAGCAGAGCAAAAAAGTAAGAAAAAATGGGACCCGCTATCATGTCAAATTACTGTAGCAAAAAAAAAAAGTAATAAAAATTATTATTTTACTAAACAGCAAAATACTGTAGCAGTACAAATTTTTAAGTATTTTTTATTATTTTTTTACATCCTAACGTACTCTAATTTGTAATCATGATATTTGTTGGTGTTTTTTAACTTTCAAATATGCACTTATTCTTTCATAAATAAAATAATAAAGACGAAATAACAATAATAAAAACTTTAACATGAATAATAGGAGATGGCATTTTCTTGTTATTTTATTTTTGTTAAATATCTCACCATCTACTTGGATTAATAAGAAGGTATTAATTAAATCTCGGGGCTCAGTTCAGATGGCACATGAGGAGTTTGCTTTCCTACAGTGTCCATTTGAGTTCAAGTTCCCTACAAACCCGAATGTGTGAGAGGAATGATGTATATTTCTTACAAACTCATATCCGTCGAGAACGGTAACCATTTCCCGAATACCAAAAAAAATTGAAAAATATTAATTAGTTATGTTTACTGAAACTAATTAAAAAAAACATAGAAATGAGTTTAAAAGATTGAGAGGGCAAATCGTGGCATTCGAGCACCTCCTTTTCACCAAAATTGGAGAGGAGACACAGAGAGTGAATTACTTTCATATTGATACATATATTTAATATAAATATGGAAAATTTAATGTTTGCTATTTATTATACCTATATTTTTTAATTTCAAAGATATATATATGAATTTATTAAAAATAAGTATAAATATTATAAATACAACATGCAACGGTGAACAACATACAGTACATTAATTTTTTCTATCGCATTAATTTTTTCCATCACAACTCTATCCTCTAAAATAAAAAAATAAAAAAATATAAGAGATATTACATCAATATTTTTACCTATTATTTATTTTAAAGAATTTCTACCATGACTTTTTATACATAAAGGTCACTGGCCATTTTTTTATTGTAAAAAAATTACTTAAAGAAATTGATATAAGATAATTTTTAATAAAGAATATCTAATGGCACTTATTACTCCATTTAAAAAATTATTTTAACAATTGTGAATGCTTATATTTAATGTAAACTTTTAGAATAAACTAGATAGACTTTCACGTTTGTTTAGTACATACGATAGTTTTATTTATATGATGTTTGATTGGTGAAATATAAAATAGCATAAGAGATGTAATTTAATATAAAAATAATTTTGAATTATTAAATTTTGGCATAAATTATTTCAAAAGAAAATAATATATAAAACTATAGCATTCGTTGCATTGTATGTCCTATTTGAAGTGGACATAAATTCAATATAATTTCTTTTAAATAAACATGAAATTATTGAACGAGACTATCGAATAAACAATCCAATATCCACTATTAAACATAGCATTCAAGTATGATATTGTCCGATCTAATATAATGTTTAAAAGTTTATGATATTGTCTGATCTAATCTAATGTTTAAAAGTTAATTTATACTCTTACCCCATTCTTGATCTTACTTTAATCAAATAACGGTATAGATAATTTTTATGCAAAAAAAATTATTATATAATATATACATTCTCATTGTATAATATTACTCATCCCAATTCCTATATTGGTAAACAAATGTGAATCTAAATAGGAACAAATGCTATCTCTCTTATGCAACTCTAGTTGATGTTATCTCAATTTGTTAGATTTTAGGTTTATTTTTCAATGATTATTAATTTGAGTTTTTTTAGGATTATTAGAGGCTTGCATGGTTATTAAATTCAAAATAACATAAATTAGTTGAGATGCATAAAAATTGGGTTCGAGGGGTTGTAGTGACGGAATTTACTGCAGAGACTGCAGTGAAGAAATTAACGGGTGAGATTTGTTTGCACTTAAATTACATATTACTTTTGGTATTCTGTATTTATTGAACTCCAATTAGATTTTTTGAACTTTATTTTTATTTTAAAAATAATTGTACTTCAATCAGTTTTTTTGAACTTTATTTTTGTTTTAAAAATAATTTTAATTAAATTAAATTAAAACTCTTGAAGTAAGTGCAAACAAATCTTACCGATTAATTTTCTCAATGCAGCTCTTGTAGTGATTCACTACAGCCCCCGTAACACATAGAAGTTAACTCAGGCATCTAAGTTATTAAAAGAAAAAAAAAAAAACTTTGGTTGATAAATGCACCAGAGAGAAAATATTAGGGGAGGAAAGCTTGAAATAGGCAACAGAATGCATGGAAAAAAAAAAAAAAAAAATGGTCATGCCTTAAAGTAATTATATTCACCTTTCACTTGATGACATTAAAACACCTTTTTTAGGCTTTAAAAGCATCCAAGATGCTCAATAATTACATGGCTGGTTGTCATTAAAAAAAAAATAAAAAGGTAACCATGGGATAATTGAGAGTTTCAGCAATATTTAAATTCAGCTGAGATTCAATTAAGGTAAGTTTGATTGAATTAATAAATACTGTAATAAATACTGTTTGATAAAATTAATAAATTTTAATTGAATTTCAGTCGTTAATTTAAATATTATAGCTTTTGAATTAAAAAAATCATTACAGCCCCTAAAACTCGACAATTGATATCAAAGAAATGTTTAAAACTCCGCCAGCCAATCAGCAGTTCCTGGTTTTCTTGTTGTTTTGGGCATAACTTGATTCCTTAGTGATCAGCCTCTACTTTTCTTGGGAAAGGGTGCAAGAAAAAGGGCTTGGGGAAAAGCAGATGATTCTTTATTCCTTCCTTTAAGTGCACAAAATTTCTATGTCCAAAGGAAAATTCATAAATAATCTTTCCCTAATATTTAAATTAAAAAATAATAATAATAATAAAGGAAGGGAAAGGCATTAGTCACTTTTCTCATAACTGGGGAAGAAATAGACATGGGCCAATAAATTAGCAAATAGAATGGAATAAATATATATTCAGTATGCAAATAATTAAACCAAAGTCTTACCATGCAAATCAAATAAATTTTTCAACTGCAAAAGAATACTCAAAGACTTTAACAAGTTCAGAGGATATAACTCCAACACCATAATAACAAAGGTTCTATTTTCATAACTAGCTGCAACAGCATGAAGCATGCTCGAATTGATATTTGATGTCCCACAGAAACTCAATTGGCCCATTTGGTATGTATGTGGACTGTCACATAAATCAAACAATTTGAATTTAGTTTGTTAAAAGATCATTTAAAATTAACTCATTATGAAATTAGACTAAATTTTAACATAATTCGTCGTTTGAGTTCATTTTAATAAGCTCATATATATAGCAAAGTTATTAAAACCCAACTCCAAAACTTAACAAGACAAATTTAAACACATTTTTAAACTTGATAAGATTTTAAACCAACTTTAAACAATCTATTACTCAGCTGAGTTTGGTTCATTTGGAGCACACTCACATACAAGAGAATTTATGTGTGTGTGTGTGTGTCTTGGGGGTACTGCAGCTGGCAAACAACTCCCCTAAGTTACCTCCCTTCTCCATAGTTAATTATTGTTAGACCATTGTATGATCAATGGTACAGTGCACAAGATTTGGAGGAGAAACATAAATAGTATTATCACCAATGATTGATAGAGAGTTCCTAAGAAAATGCTAATAGTAATGAAATAATAAATAAATTATACATAAAACCCCCATAAAATTTTCAAAACCACTGGCGCATTTGCACTATTTTTTCTAAACAAGTTGCAAGACTACAATTCACCCTGTTCAATGGCTTTCCTTCTTCGACTAAGTGGCTTCCCAGACTATTTGCTTTGGCCACAAAAGCATCAATCAACTCTACCAAGTACAACAATGTTTGTATCCTACATCAATGAATAGGGTAAGGTTACAAAATTATATTGTTCAATCAAAGTAAAATAGGAAAGAATGGTACATACTAATAGGGTAAGTTCCAATAGTAATCAAATAAAAATATCATAACAAAAAAATAATATATGCAGTCTCAGCAGCCTATCTTGTTTAAAGAATTTAATCATAAAATGGTCTCTCAACACATAATTATTAAAATATGGAGCTGTGAAACACAAAGTTTAAAGGTTTTAGCTATAAATTGGATTAAAAAAAAAAAAAAGAGTAAAAGTTCTTTAATGCCCTATATTGAGATTATTTTGCTTATAGGAATAATATCCCGATTACACATCAAAAATCATATGAACCGAAGAAGGGGTCTCAAGCCTTCAAATTAATGAACACAAAACTTTAGGGACAATTGAATTGGTCACTGAGGTCCTCAAAGTTTCAAGCTTTTCAGCTACTATAGCGATTGGTCCACCGTGGCACCACAGAAATCCTACTGGACTTTCTTGCCATAACATTGATAAATCAATAAATTCATATCCTTTCAGAAGTTCAATTCAAGTTCGAAAAGTTGTTTGATATACCGGTATAATACTTGTCAAAGAGTTTCCGATATTTAAGGGGATGTTTGGAAGAAAAAAATTTGACAAAAAGTATAATAAAAGTACATTTAATTTGATATAAAAGTGATAATTTGAAGAAAGTACAAAAATTAGTTAAAATTTAGTGAAATTTAACAAACCAAATAGGGCTTAAGTTAGTAAGAGAGTTGAAAGAATAATTTGACAGAACTTCAGTAAGATAAGAAAGTTGTTCCTGTATACTTATAAAATTAAGAGATATATACAAGAGATCTTACGTAGGATGATATGCATGTACTCATACCTTATTCTTGATGCGGATATCAAGCCATATCACGGAAGAGATGCGATGAATCAATTGCTCTATCCTGTTGGTCCAATCACTCGAGCAAGAGCAAAGCAATTCAAACAAATAGTGAGACTCATGGTTTGCGATATTTGGAGCAAGAGTAAGTTTAGTCCAAGTTTTGAAGATGGATTGAATTCATCCAGGCTAAAATTTCTCTTGGTGCAATTTAATAATGTGGAGCGATAATTAAATGAGAACAATTTAGTGTGCACATGTGCACCCCGAATGTAATTAGAAAACCAAGTGCGATAAAGAAGTTTCCTGTTTTATTATTATATACATATTAAATAATAGGTAGTATAAAATAGGAAAGTTGTTTGTTTCCTTATTACAATTAGGATTATAACTTTAGAAAAATTTTGTGGCACTTTAAACCCTTATAAGAGGGCTGCCAAGTTATAATTTTGAGATAAATTACTTCATTAAATTTTTTTTTTTATAACAAAAAATTCTTTTCTTATTATTCTTTTGAGAATTTGAACTTATCAAGGTTATCTTGTAGCATTTAATTAAACTTATCGGGCAAGATTACGAATTTACTTATTTGTGGCATCAAGGACATTGATTAATTGACAGTGGTTCGTCAACGGGTTACATTTATACGAGATTAACAATCACAAGTTCGATAGTGGGTCGAGATGTTTAAATTCAAATCATTCAGATGATTGTAGAATAATTTATTCTGCTTAAAATTCGCGTCAATTCTCCAATGAGATAATGTCATCTGTATTGTAAATCCCAACGTTGATTTCTCAAATAGAGCGATAGTTACTAATCAATAACATCAAATTAGAAACAATGAGAATAATTTTACCCGGTAAAACCTGACCAAAAGAAAACTAAGAGATTGATTTTTTGATTGAACCTCTTCTCGAATGCCCTCAATTGGGTAAATGATAATCGGGTATACTATTCATTTAAGGCATTACGAAACACTCTCATATTAATCATGACATAGAAAGATCATAAATATTTTTCACCGTAAAAAATGAAACAATTTAAGAGTCCCAAGTTCGCCAAAACAATTTATGTTCTCTCCAATTCAATTCTCTTAAAATTTATCTCTTGTGGTTTCAGAACTTTGATCATGGAAAGAGAAAATTTATATATGCATGTTGATTTAAGGGAGTGTTTGGTATAGTGAAAAGTGAGATAAAATGAGATAAGTTATGGGTTTGTAATTCGTGCAGTAAAAAAAATTTTTAAAAATTTTTAGAGTTTTTCAATAAGTTTCAATATGCCAAACAGGCCCTATGATGTGCACAAGATGCCCAAACGTCGGTTGATCATGGCCGTTAAAATAGTGCTTTTGTTTTTCCCCCAACCACCCATTAACTCGTACGAGTCGAGATCATCAAGAGGGGCATTGTCGTTGCAGCTGCATAATTTTCATCAAGCCATCAGCCTCTGGTTTTTTTACCTCTGAAAATGGAGACAGTTAATTAAACCCCAATTCTAAACCCCACGATTCTTTCTTCTTTCAATGGCGTATGTGCTTCCAGTAAGAGCATTCAACTCTTCGGAGATTCATAAAACTTCTGAACCTTTGAAATTCGCCAAGAAGAACCGAAGCCTGAGTTCAGCAACTTCAACTCACGGGAGAGGTATTCTCGGTTCTTTTCTGTCTGGTTGCCTGGAATATATAGGAAAAGAATATAGATACAATTTGGGTTCCGCCTTTTTCATTGGTTGAGGTATATAACAAAAATTTCCTCTTATTTGATACTCGTTTAGCTTCTCATTGTATTGGGGCTGGTTCAAACAAATGTGATTTTCAGGTTCTGTCAGTCCTGCACCCAGAACCCAGAAGCTGAATTTGGAGGTTTCTCCTCATAGAGCTGGTAATTTTAGTTTGTTTTACTTAGGGTTCAATTTAGCATTTTCTTTTGACTGCTGCATGACGGCAGTGGATCTGGCTGTTTTTTGTGCTTCAAAGTAATTCCTTCAATCGCCAGTCTGTGCACAGAGTTCCTGAAAAGTAATTTTTAAATATAAAGAAAAAGAAAAAAAATCAATTGGGTGTGGAAATTTGTTTTTGTTTGTTGGTTTCTTAGTTGTTGTTCGTTTTTTCCGTCTCATATAGTGTCTGCAGTGAGATTGATGCGAATAGAATTTGGTGGTGCTTTTGCCGACCTTTTGAACGAGAAAGGGAAGGGTTCAGGTGGCAATGAGATGGAATATGTAGAAAGAACTTTGGGATTTCGCACTCGTGTTTTGGATGATAGAGATCTCAGACTGGTTTCCCCCAATCCTATTCTCATATTTTTTTGTCACTGTTTTTCTGAACAAATAAATATTTGTTTCTCTTCGCCTCAGTTACCATAGGTTAATTGATATAATTGTGCAACAGTTAGGCTCCAAAATGCATCTATATTAACTCTAATGGTATCATAATCTGTGAGACTATAATTTTGGACAAATTATTTCCTTATGACATTCTCAATTCTATTATGGCATTGAATTTTTTGTGGACTTTTCACCTTACAGGTCACGGACATTGTTGGAGGCACCATTCGCTGGAGAAGATATCTTGATCATTTGATTCTTTCATTATGCCATGATGAGAACACTTTTAGAAGCATGGAACCTCTTCTGTTACAGGTGCATGATAATAGAACATTCTAATCATTATTGGAATATGCTCGTCAAAGATTTCTTTGCTTAAACGGCAAATGGCAACGGTTGATTATATATCAATTTACTGCCATAGAAGCTATAACTTAAATATCTGGAATTTTGTCCTGCTGTGTGAGGAATAGTTGGAATTATGGCATCCAAATAAAGCTCTACATGCTAATCTTGATTAAGTTTGGAGGCATTCTCATCACCAACTAGATTTCTTTGCTTAAATGGCAAATGGCAATGGTTGATTATATATCAATTTACTGCCATGGAAACTATAACTTAAATATCTGGAATTTGGTCCTGCTGTGTGAGGAATAGTTGGAATTTTGACATCCAAATAAAGCTCTACATGTCAATCTTGATTAAGTTTGGAGGCATTCTCATCGCCAAATAGTGTATAATCTCCTTGTTAAATGTTCACCCTAAATTGCTTACTTCCATTTAGTTAAAAGTTCACTTTTTTGTCTATCCATTCCTATTACTGGAATCTATGTTACTTGGAATGGGTTGTTGGTGTCCGATACAGATATGTGTTTGTGAGTCGGATTCACTAATTCTCTTATTCACGGAAATGGGGACACGAGAAAATATTTATATATTTAATATAATTATTTCATTTTATAGGATAATGCGGGACTAATGAGGTTTCATTAGAGTATTTCATGCATAAAATATAAATTTTGTGCTAAAATTGAATTGTTAGATATATCTGTATAAATATTCAATTATACTAGGACCTGTAAAGCACCCCTGACTCTAGTATCCTTGTCCAAGTGTCAAGTATGCGGCATGGGCAAGTCATATAACTCAGAATATAATTTTTTTTTTTAAATCTTTGTATAGATTCTTCGAATTGGTTTCTACGAGATTGTGAAGCTAGAAATGCCCCCATATGCTGTCGTAGATGAGGTATCTTCTTTCAGAATTTTTAATTTTTATTTTTTATTTTTCTTAAGGTTTATTACATGGGCTGAAACAACTGTCATTCTTCCCAAGATTAATAAGCTGCAAGGGGATGTAAGGTATTTATTTTTAGTGAACTCTTAGATTAAACTTGGTAACATCCTTTGATTTTGGAACTACCCATTCTATCTCACAGCTAATGATGCATTTCCCATTTATCTCCTCCTTAAGCATTTTCTTGTTATTGTCGCATGGATGTTTTTTTACCATCCGTTATGTTGTTGAATTCACTTTTTCACAGAATGTAAGGCTTGCAAAGGTTGCTCTCAGGCCTGGTGCTGGTAACATGGTCAATGGTATTCTTAGGAAGTTAGTTTTGCTTAAGGTCTGTGCTATTCTATTCTCTGAAAGCATAATTAAGTGATAACTATGTCTGTTTTAGTGATATTCTGGTCTGCAGGAGAATAACTCCCTTCCTTTACCCAAACTGGAAGGTAACGATCGTGCACAAGCACGTGCTCTTGCCACCCTTTATTCCCATCCAGTGGTAAGTTCCCATTTCTGATTTGGTCATTTTTTTCCGGTCCTATTAACAACTCCCAAGCATAATTTTCCGTTAAGCATTGAGGTTGTTGCTATAAAGTGGATAGCGATGTAAAAAGGGTCGAGCCTGGCTCAGCCTGCCCCTAATTTGGGCCGACCCGACCTACCCCCGCTGGCCCTTCTGCTTTCTCGGGTCGGGTTGGGTCAGGGTCAAAGATGCCCGCCCTTGACCCCCCAGCTGATTCAGCCTATTTTTTAATTTTTTTTTATATATTTTTAAAAATATTTTTAATTTTTTTAGTAAATAAAATACAAAATAAAACTTAATTAAGCACATTAAAATAAATATTAACGAAATTTAAAATTTATTAAACAATAAAGAATTACATAATTAACACTAAATTTACAATTACAATTTACAAATATAGAATAAAAAAACAAATGATAGAGTAATAAATTGGTACATCACTATGCGTCTTATACATCTCAACGAGGTTGGCAACTATAAGAGTAACTATTATTTGCAAATATTACTCTATCTATATATCATCATCATTCATCTCTAGATCCACTAGCGTGTTCTTCTCTTTTACCTAAATACATTGCATCAAAGTCAAGAGCAAGTTATTTTATTTCGGTATCTTCTTGTTGTCTATTTTCGGCGAGATACCAATTTCGTAAACACATTAAGGCTTCTACTGTTAGGGAGGCTAGTCAACTCCTGAATTGACTGATAATGCGTTCACTTGCACTAAATGCTTGCTTAGATGCTACAATGGAAATTGAAAATGCAAGAATATCACGAGCTAAAGCGGAAAGAATTGGAAACTTCGATTGATGTCCCTTCCACCAGTTCAAACGATAAAAATCATCTTCATTTTTTATTAGAGGTGTATTGAGATAACGTTGAAGGTCGGATGAACTTGAAGTGGCACTTGTTGATGAGTCTGTCCACTAACATGTTATTCTTCTCCAAATGGGTGTATTGCCACCAAAATCACGGTGAGATGAGGATGTTGTGGCGATTGTTGTTTGGGTAGTTGTACAGTTACTATCATACTCATGTTCTTGGGTACTTTCAGACGCATATATCATATCTAATAATGGAACAAAAAAATCTTCTTTATATCTAGGATCTAAAATAATTGCAATACCAAAATGTACGGGAAGTGGGTCAAAATATTTATCAAATTTTTCCTTCATTGTGAGAACTATAGGGGCATAATATTCTTGGACAATATATTTTTTAGAAATTTCATCAATAACATTGATAAATAATAGTGGAAGAAGTAGGATAATAAATTTCACAAAATATTTTAGTAGCAATATCAAAAACATGTAAAAAATCTCTATAAAAAATTGCATTTGCCCAATCAATGTCATCAATACTTTTTAAACCAATTGTTTGATTATTTAAAATAAATTAATTAATTGCTTTTTGATATTTAATAGCAATTTGTAACATAATATGAGTTGAATTCCATCTTATATTAATTTTCATTAGTAATTTTCTAGGTTTTAAACCAATTTGATTACATATGACAGTAAATAGATTTATTCTTTTTGGAGAACTCATAGTACAAATTACAACTTTTTTTATTTTAACAATAGATGATTTATAAATATCTAATCCATTATTTACAATTAAATTAAGTATATGGACACAATAACGACCATGAAATAATGAACCATTTATAGACAAATCATTTTTTAAGTAAGTAAAACAAACATCATTATATGAAATATTATCTAAAGTAATAGAAAATATTTTTTTACATAATCTCCATGATGCAAGTTCATGCAAAATAAGCTCCCCAAAACTTAATCCTGTGTAAGGTTGTTCAACTAATTTAAATGAAATAATGTATTTATTTAATTTCTAATTTTCGTTAATATAATGTGCAATTATACAAATATATGCAATACTTTGGCAAGATTTTCACATATAAGAGGTCAAGCAAATATTTCTTTCAAAATTATCAAAATAAGTTTGTAATTCAATTTTTTTGGTTTTAAAATCACGTAAAACTTTATTTTTTGCAGTATTTCTTGAAAAACCGCGACATTGTAGCGTAAAACTATCGTGACTAAATTCTTCAAAATGTCTATTTTAACTCATTGTGAAGAGTTGGTTATCTTTAACAATATATCGAACTAAATTATTTTGTGTTTTTGTAGGGTCATAAGAAAAAATATTTAAATTACTTCATTCATTATCTAATTGAATTTGTATAGCACATGAAAAATATTGACCAATTACAAAATTAATGCGGGGATCGTGTTGGTGCTTTTTATTTAAATATCTCTTTAGATGACTAGTACCGGAAATAGTCCTACCATCTAATAAATCTCCACAAATATTATATTTGGCTTTATGCATACCATCATCCCGTGAAATTTTAGTAAAAAAATCTCATATTTTTGAAGAGCCACGTTGTTGGGCATGGCGGGAAGATGATGCACCAACATCACAAGTTATGGTTGGAGGTGTTGGAATTTCTGGTGATGCAAATTGATCTATTTGTTCTTGAGGGAATAAGATATTGAGTCCCCACTCTCCAAATAAAAAATATGGGTATCTCTAGGATACATTTAGAAAAAAAGAATTTGATGAAAAAATTAAAGTATGCAAATAAAAAAATGAATTTGATGAAAAAATTAAAGTATGCAAATGAAAAAAATGTATGTATGCAAATAAAAATAAATAAATACTAACTTGGAATAATTTGGAGTACTTGATCTTTTAATCTTGACTTCAAATTTGACACAATTGAATGCACTTGAACACAATTGAAGAGCACAATTGAGAGTTGGCAGCTTGGTAGTGTAGAAATTTAAGAGAGAATATTTGATTTTTTGTAAGTTAAAATGAATGAATTTGTGGGGTATTTATAGTTTAAGGTTGGGGGGCATTTTGTAATTTTTTAGGGGTAACTTTTGTAATAAAATAAAAAATTTTTAACCGTTGGACCACCAACGGTCAAGAGAAAAAAAAAAAATTTTTTTTGGAATCAACGGTCACACTGTCAGAGGAGAGGAAAAAAAAAAAAAGGAGCTGCGGCTGCAGCAACAACGGTCAAGGGAGGGTTCTG
>JAVXUM010000037.1:30092260-30106706 GCA_035590655.1 Pouteria glomerata
TTGATGAGAAATTTTATATTTTGAGGATTAATTAGAATATTACTCGGCAATTATAATCAAGATCACCTCAAATATAAAAGTAATTACAATTCTAATACTTTCAATATTTAATAATATTATTTCTCTTCAAATTAATTTTTTTGTTCTCGTATTTACTAGCCTAAGCATTTATAACTGCACTAATCAATGCCCTATATATCTAAAGGTAAGATAACTTTAGTATGTAAGAATTTGTGGCTGAGTGTATTTTGTGTAAAGATACACAAACAAGCAACTTTCGATTAAAACCACATTTTTATCCATTTTAAACATATTATTATTATAAACAATATAGGTTTGGTTCAGTTAACCAACCCCACCAACCCCCCAATCCAAGCTGAACCAAACCGTTGATTTTTTAATTTTCAAATCCACAACTAAATCATTTGGTCAAGAAAATCAAACCAAATCAAATTAAACCAAACGGTCAGTTTCATGATTTCACCGATTCAGTAGCGCAACCAAATTCAAAATAAAACCATGAAGTAGCTGTGATTTTCACAGCAAAAGTTGTACCATTGGAGCTCAGTCAAGTGTGGGGGCTTAACAATGATGACTACTTATCACACTTACTTTTCAAAATTTGTATTTGGTTTTGACAATATATACACACCAAATTGCTACCTTCGAATCTTCTATCCTCTTACAACATCTGTGCCTAAAAAACCATGTTACAAAATTATAAATAGGATTCTTAAGGAAAATGACAATTGTCAATTTGTCAACAGTTGTTTTGTTGGTTACATCTTTCCACCAGACCTGTTAATTTTTGATTCAACTAAGTGCCCTTCCCCTTTGTGGTTGAACTACTCAGTAGTTCCACACAGTAGGGCAAATATCTGTTCTAACAATGCACATGAAGTGTATACATCTCTACAACTTGGTGATCTTTCACTACAAATCAGCCCAGGAGCGGCCACTTCACCCATCAATTTCACTAACAAAAACCTAGTCTCCTTTTGCTGATAAATCTTGATTCAAGCTCAATGACTATTTGATAATGTTCTCAAATATCTGCCACAGAGAGAGAGAGAGAGAGAGAGAGAGAGAGACTTTATTACTCATTCTTGAAGAAAAAAAAATCCAAATGATATGTTTCATCTTATTGCTTATCATCAAGGGTAAAAAGTGCTAGTCCATGAAGATAACACTTCAGTCAGCAAACCTGGAAGCATCGAGGATGAAACAACAGTGATTTGATAATGAGAATATGAGGATAGTGTGTACCTTATCTTGGTGCCGTTGAACTCCAAGAAGTTCTATTAACAATGTTCTTCATAGCCAAGAATGCAAACAATGGAGCAGCACGTCATTCCAATGACATTGCCACCTATTTTTGCTGTAATTTTCGCGGCCGGAGAACTGCAGAACGGTAGATTATGTTCTTAATTCAAGAATGGTTATATTATCCTGATTAAAAGACAAAAGAAAAAAAGAAAGGCTACCTTCATCCATACTGCAAAAACTTTCAGGAGGAAAAATCATATTTGGGTCAAATTTTTGCTGGGAGGAAAGAAAAAGAGCCACAGAATTTTTGCTGCAAAAAGCAAGATAAAACTCATTAGAAGATTCTGTTTTGCTTACATGAAAGAGTAGTCCAATAGCAATTTATTATATTCATCATTAGGAGGGGAAAAAAAAAAAAAGAATCTCAAACCCTAGAAACTTGAAAAATTTTGATGAACCACATTCAGTTCACCAGTATGTATAGACTTTATAAAGTAGGACATGGATAACTATCATTGTTTTCAGTAAAGCTTGATACATATCAATTAGCTTATAATGAGAGATCACTGCAGTGTTTTCTGTATTTTCATAGTTCTGAATTAAGACAATTACCTTGCCCATGAAGGAATAAATTTTTTGGTGGGCAATTCATCCTCTTCCTCATCTTCATCATCCGAGCACTGATACGGAGAAATCTCGTACGATTTTTCTTGACTTGTCTTTGCTATCAAATCATCATTTTCAGGAGTTTTACTCAAGACATTTGTTGGCTAGGTGAACATAAAATAGGATCAGTATGAGGATGTGGAAGTCCATTAGCATATCAAATAGCAATTATAACCAAGTGGTCACAGTAGTGTAGCAAAAGGTTTAGTAAACTTCCAAAGGAAGCATAGGCCTATCTTTTCTATAACCAGCAAATAGAGGCAAGAGAGAAGCCTTGACGAAGGTTAGGAGAAACCTCCTTTCATTACTACGGGGCGTTTGGAGTGTTAAAAAACAAGAAAAAATGAGATTTGGGTTGATTTTAGGTATTTGGAATTTGGTATTTGAAATGGCATTTTTTGGAGAAGAATAGTGACACTTTTAGACTTTTGTGGTAAAAAGTAAGAGAGAGAAACCGTGGGAACAGTTTTTTGGATCCGTTCCCACGGATTTCTGTTAAAACTGTTAGAATGGTTTGGCAAATCCGTTCTAACGGATTCAAAAAAATTAATATAAAATAATAATAATGGTACTCGTTTGAAAGTTTTCGACTAGAAGAATATAATTGCCAAAAAAATTTACACATTCGGTTAACCTTTTTTCAGATTTTTTGTTTCTTTTAGTGAAATATTAAAATTTTTTGAATATAGAGAGTTTTAGTGATTTATAGAGGTTGTTAAAGATTTATTTTGTTTTTAGTAGTTTAAAGGCAAACCAAACGGACCATTGCAGATCTAGAAAAAAATGGAAATTTCTTTTTTGGTGTTGGGCTGGGTTCTTCATGATGAGAACTTTACCTCCCAAGTATCACCAGAAAGAACAACAGCTTCATGATCATCATGGGCTGCTTCTCTGTCGTTGTTTGTCAAGGTTCCACTGGACGGTGGCTTTTTCACAATATTGCTATCTGCCTTTTCCTTCTCCATTTTCTGATGTTTCCCCAAATCATCATCAGATTCTGTTTTACCAATCACTTTTTCATCCTATCACACATGTTGGAATTGTAATGTAAGTGCCTCTACAAGAGCAAATAGAAAGGCATTACTGCTCCGTTTGTTTCAATGTATAATGTTTTTTGAGAAAACACCATTACTCATGTTTCTTAAAAATATTTTCTTATGTTTTCTCAAAAAACATTTTCAATTGAAACAAAAGGAGCCCACAGGTGAATAAACATCAAAAGATCTCTTACTGTGGCACCAAATGGTACCTCTTTCACCACTTTCCCAACACGCAATCTTTTCTCTTGCTCTCTGTGTTGTTGCCGTGCTTCCTCCAACCTCTTTCTCTTCCTTTCCTTCTCCTTCCTCTCCTCTTCCTCCTTTAGTCTTTTTCTTTCTGCCATATCAGCATCCTTTTTCTTCTGTTCCTCTTCTTTCTTTTTCCTTTTTAACCCCATTTGCCTCATATTTTCTTGCTCTATTCTTGCTCGTTCAAGCTTCAATGCTTCCTTCTTCATCTTGCGTTCATTCTGTCTTTTTTCTTCGAGGCGCTTTGCAGCCTCAGCAGCATCTAAAGCCTTCACTTTGATGTCTCTCTTCCCTACAAAGTGCCATAGACATTCTTAATTGTATATCAAATGAAAAATAGGAGCCCCAGAATATTAAACCATAATCAAACAAATATGCAATGTAGTTTCCTGTTATGCAAGATATATGGTTATACACAGGCTATGCTCGTTTGTTACCAGGATTAGACACGTAATTGTATATACCATGGAATTAAGTTAGAATATGGAATTATTGACAGTAGGCTTGGTTAGGACGGAATAAGACATGGGATTATAGAGAAGAAGAATCTTTATCAATATTGAGAAGGGATATAGACATAGTTATTAGAACTAGACTGGATAATAAGCAGCTGAAGCTGTTCACAGTTTTATTAGTTAAAATGTGCCGTTGCTACATATATATTTATTATAATTCAGTATTATAGAATTTATTCCCTTATATATTGTGTGTTGAAGTAATATTTATGAACCTCCTTCTGTATAGATTTGAGGTTCAATTGGTTACCCTGATAGAGACCAAAGGGCTGTTTTGTGCTTAGTGGCGTGCAAACAACAGGAAGTAGCAGAGGAAAGCATGGAAGATGGCACTTTTTTACTTATTTTGGGTAGTTTGAAGGGAAAGAATCATAGAATTTTTCAAGAATATGAGTTGTCTTTATACAGAATTAAAACTGCTTTTTTGGCTCAATTGAACAGTTGGGTATACAAGGGTATAGATCCGGATATATCGTCTTTCATGAGTTGCTGGGGTTTCTTTGTTGCTGATCCCCTTGTCTATATCGGCATCTTATGGATGCTCCTTTTGTTTGACAAAATATTAATAAAATTCTTTATTTATCAAGGAAAAAAAACCACCTCACAATTGATTTAATATCCCTCAAAATGAGAATATGTTAATTCCCAGTGCATTTTTTGTACACCAAACATGGGTTATGATGGCCCCCACTTCATTGCTCATTTAATTCCCCCTTATGCATATATATCTCAAATAAACATGCCATAATGCCACATCTATGATTTGGACTCAAAAACATAAATGCTACATAGCTATATGCCAGAATCACCCAGTACAATGACAGAAAAAATCCATTTCAAATCAAGAACCAAATTTAGCCCTAAAACCAAAAATTCTGATTGGTTAGAATAAAATGTAGCTGCTGGAGTTACTATGGTCGTCCAACAACAGAAGGATCCTGTTATCAGCTTCTAAGCAGTTAGGTTGATTAAAAAAGACTGAAAATTTCTCAGATGAAAAAAAAAAAAAACTGAAAATGGAACCAATTACCTGTACCAACTGCAGTCACTTGTTTTTGTTGAACAAGTGGAACAAAAGAATTGATGTTCGAAACAATATTGTTACGGTTATGCTCCCTCTCTGACAGACTCTGCCCACCTTTCCTCAAACTGGTTTTCCCCGACAATTTCGGCTTGTTGACTCTGTTATTAAGTGATACATGGGCCTTCTTATTGCAATTTATGCTCACTGACAAAGTGTTGTTAACCTTAGCCTCATTTTTACATCTCCTCTTATTGCCATCACAATTTCCAAGCTTCTGCCTGACCCTACTATGGGTCCCAGTGAAGCTGATCTCAGTATTAATGGAATCTAAGCTACTTCTATCAGGAAATCTCTCTGCTGCAGAAACTGATGGAGGAGGGTTTCTACATCTTTTTGTTATCTCTGCAAGTGGTTCTCTTTTGGCAACACAATTCATCAGCGATGAACAAATGTTTTCTTGGGTCATTTTAGCCACCTCATCTCTATTCTCATTCTCTTCACTAATACTGGGATCTTCCTCAATTGGGAAGCAAGTAAGCTCTGGGTTTAAGCTCCGCCGCTTCTCCAAACTACTAGAATTTGATGAAATATGGTCCCAAAGCTTCCCAACAGGAGACATAGGAGGCTTTTTTGAAGCCAAACCAAAATGAGCATCAGCAGATGGTACAGAATCAGAGTATGACAACCCCTGGAAAGCACACTTTACTTCATCCAAATGACTATAACTAGCCCTAAGCAGTTTAACACCATCACCATTTAGATTAAAGGTCCTCAGGTCCTTGTGCTCGAGAAATCCATTTGACACAGACTGGTATAAATCTGGTGTACTAGTAGATTTGCACAGCCTTTCCAAAACAATGGCACGTTCTATTGTGGTACTTGGAAGATCCAATGTTTCAAATGTAAATGCATCTCCAATGATATGCTGTTGTCCATTCTCTCCAGCATCAACAACAAATCCCTCAAACTCGGGCTTGGTTTGATCAGCAGCAATAGAACCTAGCTGATTGTCTTGTGGAGATGCAACTGAACAACATGAAAAGGAGCCATCCTCCTTTAATTGAGGTTTTGCTTCCTGAAATCTTCCCTCTATATGAATCATGTCGTTTTTATTTTCCGTATCAATGTTATGTTCAGAATGCAGCATTTTTTTGTAATTTTGTTCATCAGCCAGCATCCTTACATCCAGGATGAAGCTAGTTGTATCCTCTGGTCCATCACTGGCAACGGAGCAACCTTGGGAATCTCCACATGCCTCTTTAGTCAGACTTGAGACAACTGAGGGTCCCAAGTGCCTATGTTTGAGTGTAGTGTTGTTTGTACTCTGATTTATCTCTTCCACATCAAGTTCATCCTGCTTGACACACACAGAGCCAGACAAAAGTGGAAAAAAAAAACCTGCATCATAAAAGGCAAAGAAACGGCAAAGCAGAAGAACAGAAATCTGTTGCAATTACATCAGCACATACATAATCACGATCATTTTACATCTAACATGATAATATACTCCACTAAAGATAAATTCAAGCAGTTTCTTCTTCTTGGGAGAAAGAGACAAGGGGGAGGGGATATAAGTAAATTCCAGCTATTTATCAGACATAATCCATCCTTCTGGTCTAAATGCCCAACCTGGTTAGGGACAAAACAAAATAATGAGTTAACACTCAGGGATTATGATCATTTTCTATATGTCTAAATCAAGGTAGAATGAAACATCCAAGCTTAGTAATTATTTTTTATGGCCAACAAAAACATCAGTCTTAGGTCAATTCAGTTTTATCATCAATGACATGAAGTCCATGTGTAAATTTGTGGTAAAGAGTCCAAGCAACATAACTTGTTTAACAGATTATCAAAGTATTCATAAACTCCCAAAAATGATAATCTGCCAAGTGCCAAGGTCATTTTTTGTCAATGATCCTCAATGAATGACCTATAATTTGGAGATATCAAACATCCACATCACAACCACAATTTTCTAGAGGCTTTCAACATATAAATGTCAATCAACCTACCCTGCCCACTGTTGATGTAAATATTAAAACAACATAGCAAGGACATTTCTTATCCATATCTCATCTAACAATAAGCCAGTTAAATATACACATTAAAGTGGAGTACATCAATACTTGAAAAAATAGAATGAGTACCTGTTCAAGTTGCAGGTCTAGTGATGGCTCAATTCCTCGTGTCAAATGGTGTATTACCTTCTGATGGAATTCCACACCAGGACTCTTATCAGCATTTGATTGCAGAGCATCCGCCTCAAGAGAAACAGGAAAGCATTGAAGTTGTAAGGTACTTCCTAGATCATCGCCAACACTCTTCAAATATCTGTTTGTGGTGTTCCCCTCTTCAATGCCATGAATCTTTTTCACCCTAAAGCTAGGGGAGGCAGATAAGGAACTAGTTTGTTGGCACTCAATCTTTCTCCGCTTAAACTGGGGGTAAGAATTCTCAGTTGCAGACCTTAATCTTCTCCCTTGCATTAAGGACTTCTCTAGAAGTTCAAGTTCACTTATTTTGAAAGAACCGAAATTCTTCTCATCATGGTGTAGAGAACCAGCCAAACCACATTCTAGGAATCCATCCTCTTCCAAGTGTGATTTCTTTTCCAGCAAGGTTCTCTCAGTACAAACCAAACCACTCCCGTCTCCCTTATCGAGTTGATTTTCAAGGCACATCAAGTCCCGGTTATCTTCTACATAGTGTTGCCTCCTTACATCAAGAATAGAGCTACTTGAATCTTTCATTTCCACCCTCCTAAGCTGGCAACCTTGATCTGCAGTTGACTGCTTGGTCAAACTTGAGACAAATAATGGCCCTAGTTGTTGGTGTTTGTCCGAGAGAGGGGTTGTCTCACTTCTGTCCCTTCCTTCATGGCCACGTTCAAACTGTCAAGCATGAGAAAACAGAAATCCTGCATGAGGAGGTATAACACAACTGCAATGACACTTGAGCAAAATTTTACAAGTGCAATGGTGTTTGTGAGCACATGTGAAGTTCCATATCATATGCACTAGCAACACGGAATAAAATATTCAGCATAATAACGAGTTAAATAACAGGACAAAAAAAATACTAAAAATATTTATATTGGGATATAGCATGCTGAACAAGGACAAAAAATTGGCCCAAAATCAATGGAATCCACGAGATAATGGAGCTCAGCAAATAAATCAGATAACAGCTTTAATGCTTGAAAGCTTTTACCAAGTTTTGTTTTAGGATTTGAAAGAAAAAAAATGTTTTTGTGATGATGAGGAAATGGTACATCATGTCATACAAAAAGTTCAGGAATGCAAATTTTTCCAGCAGATATATTTTCTGTATTTTACCAAACAACATATAACTAGGTACCCAATGTAGAGTTAATCAACTAATTGATGAGTAATATGAAACTTTCACTTCGTTTTGAAATAATCTCCATGGCAGATAAGGTATAACCAACATAAACAACATGTTCTTGATTCTCATATAAATGTTGATTAATAGGAACCTTAAACAGAATGCATCAGAACTTTTCTTCTATGATCAACCAGTGTAGTCATCAACACCTCAGGGAACTTATGCAAACAATAATAGATCAATGTCCTTCTACAGACATGTAAATGCATATATACGGGTGCACACATTATATGTGTGCATATAATTTTATAGATGTACACATCCGTGCATAATAATGGAAGAAGTTCAAAGCTAAAACCAAAAAACAATTACCCATTCAACTTGCAGCTTGCGTGATGACTCAACTCCGCCCATCAAATAGATCTTCATCTTCTGATGCATTTCTACATCAAGGCAAGCACCAACATTTGATGGCACAATATCTGCACCCTGAGGTGAGTGTCGAATTTCTTGGATGGCATCTACATTATCTTCTACATTCTTATTCATTGTTGACTTTGATACCTCTTTATCAACCAGAAAACACTCATCTACAGAATCCGTACAACCTTCTGCTGCTTTGTTTGACACTTCTTGGTCATTTGATTGCTCCTTAGAAGATTTCCTCAAAGAGCTACTACAAGCTATTTTATCTACTGATGTGGCACAATTCACTGAGGTACAACATAATTTTTCCGATGGTGTCTCCAGCCTTTCCTTTTCCAGCATAGGACAGGTGACTTCATTCAAACTGCACTTTTCCATATCATCAAAGTCAAGTGTCTTGGGCTTCACAAGCATACTACAGTCAGAGGGAGGCTTCGAGACAAAATCTTCCAACCCTAAATTTGGGACAGCAGCATCCAAGTTAGACACTGAACAAGGTGTCTTAGCTTCAACAGGCCCATCTGAGATAAGCTCAGTTTCATTGACATAATCATCTTTTATCTCCTGGTTAACAATAGCTCTGCCATCAGGACAATTTGGGATTACTTCAATGTCTGACGCATTTTGACGGTGGAATCCTTTTGACCTGCTTAACGAGTCCGCAAATGGAGACTTTTTAGAAGCAATGGTTTTTGACCGTGTAACTCTTTGGCTGGCAATATTGGATAAATGTACAGGTTTTGATGATCCTTCAATACATGTACTTTGTGACATTCTCATTCTACCCCCATCTTCCTTGCCAATGCCGGAAGAGTTGCCTGGTTCCAAAGATGTATGGTCATGCCTTGATAGATTGCAAGAACTTCTAGATCTTGTAACTCTACCACAATAAGTGTTAGCATCCTTTTCCTTGCTCAGGCATTCTCCTATTGCTCTTCTCGCTGCAGAGTTATCACTAATAGTATTAGAATAGTCAGCCAATTCCAACAACTCATCACCTTGACCAAGATGTTGGGAAGCAATCATAGATGTTTTAATTACGCTGGGACAAACACTGGTGGCATTCTCATCACGTAAATGGCTTTTAGTTTTAGCTGCTGCTTCTGAAGTTTTGCGAAGCTCTAGAGCTTTTTGCCTTGACTTGGACCTTTGTATTCTGGCAAGTGACATATCTGGTGCATTATAAATGTTTGATGTCCTCGCTTCCATCTGCCCCTGAGGAGAGGTAGCACTAGAATCCAGCTCAGGGACACAATTTAATACACGTCCAGCATCATCATCATGGCAATCAGATGCAGTTGTCAGCCTACCTCCTGAATTAATACCTCCGCTGGAAGCATGGTTTTCCACGTACAACCTCTCTGACATCTCTCCATTATCCCCTATGTTGACTGGCCTGCTGTATGGAGAGCAGTGACCACCTGAATAAGGATCTGCAGGTCGTGGGTGAGGAAGTAGAAGTTCAGAAATAAGATCTTCTTTCTTCAACTCTGCAATGATTCAATGTAGTTAGAGAAAGTTATGAGAACTGGCCATTTTCTATTATAACATAGACAGAGAGATGGAGCTGTGTATAGTTAGAACCAAGACGAATCTGCGGCAATGAATAATTTATCGCTAAAAAAATATGAAAAGCCACTGAATTAATAATAAATCGTTAACTTGTAAAGTACAGGCTTTGGCATTGGCATTGCCCAGATGAGACTGGAAAATCAGGCGCAAGATGATTAAAAAAAGTCAGAATTGAATAGAAAACATTTTTTAGTTGTGAACGTAATTTGTCTGTACAAGACCCTTGTAAATTCTAACCCTGCGCGGGAAGAAATGTTTAAACGCCTCTAAACAGCAGTTCAGCATTTACTGATGAAATGGAAAATCTTATTAGTATCTGAAAATATGAAAAGGAGTAGGGGAAAAGAAGGGGAGAAAGACAAACTTTGAAACTTCTTATACTCCACTGTTTTCGCTGCTGAAATAATTGAAAATACTCAACTCAACAAAGTCGTAAACACATTTGTATTGGGCTCAGTCGGGAGCACAATGAGAAATTTTAGATTCAAATTTTCAAATCGCATTCCTTCCCCCTATTTTCTCAGCAACGAAAGTGCCCTAGAGGCATAAAAACGCAATGTTAACTCGAGAAATCATGAATCGATGTGAGAGACGATACCTTTGAGATCTGAAAATTCAGATTTGCAATTCGGGTTCCAAAGCCAGGGGGGAGGAGTAATTCCATCAATGAGAAGTTTCGAAGCGAGGTGTTGACTATACAGATCAGTTTGGCTCTTGACTTGCTCGACGATCCGGTTCTTTCGCTCGAAGATCTGAACGAATAGCTTCTCTATGGTCGCCATCTTCAGATTGAACACACCATGGATGCCCCCCAAAGCGATAGCGATCGAGAGTGACGGACAGAGATTTTGGAGTGTTTGATAAACGGTAGGATGTGTTAGCAGTAGCGGGGATTGGGTTTTCAAATTTCAGTAACATAGGGCCCGGCGTTAATGTTCGAACATTTTATATCTTTAATTAAATATTAAATATATATATATATCACGTAAAATAATTTTTTTATTAAATTATGTATTGCAGTAAAAATGATAACCCTGTTAAATAAATAATTTTAATTTATTGATAAATAAAATATATAATTAACTCATTTTTATTAATCAATCCTATCACAAGATAAATAAATTATTATTTAATTATATTTATGGACAATCAACTTAAGTAAATATTTTACTTTATTCATTTATATTTATATATATACAACTGATGGACTAATTGTTTTTTGATAAAAAATAATTTATAATCAGTAATAAGTTAAACTAGGAGCCCACTTGGATGTTCAAAAAAATACAAAAAAAAATACCAAAAATGGACTCGTCTACAGTATTTAGGCGTTCAGCAAACTCACAATTTTTTTTATTTTTCTGCTCTGTTATAGTAAATAATTATTACAGTGGGTCCCACTTTTTTTCACTTTTTTACTACAGTAAAAATAATTTTACCAAACACTCAAAAATTATCACTTTTCTACTCTGCTACAATAACAATTTTACCAAACACCCAAAAGTTGTAAAAAATTGTTAAAAATTACACTTTTATTTACCAAACATACCAAAAATTACAACTCACAAAAAAATACAAAAAACTATCAAAAGTGATATTTTTTTTCTACCTCCAAACGGGCTTTAGATTTGTATAATAATAAAAATTCAAATTAGATAAAATAATAATAATATTTAAATTGAATTATAATATAACCCTGAAGGTAGATAGTGCCACATAAGAATTTAAGTTTATTTTATTAAATAATTTTAGATCACACAAAATTATAACATGATGATTATATAATCATTTTATAACGTAAAAATTTAAAAAAATAATAATAATTGATATATCATGTAACATGTATTATTAAAAATGGGAAATATTAAAAATACTTTACGATAATTATTATATTAAACTAGTATTAACCCATGCCTAAAGGCATGGGTTCCATCCGAACCTCCGTCCGAAGCTAGACAAATGTCACATCAACTAACCGAATTTGTAATATAGATTATAATTAGAATAGGTGTTAAAATTTGGTTAACTAATTATATATTTTTTGTTCTTTTATTTTTTTTATGAAATTTAATAATTTTAAATTTTATTATATATCATATATTAAGAAAATATTAAAAATAAAAAGGTTGAAATTTTGATTAAATAATTATATTTCTATTTTTATTATTTTTGTATGAAATTTAGAAATTTTAAATTTAATTCTTTATCAGACATTAAAAATGATAAAAAATAAATAAAATATTTGAGTTGGTGTGTGATTCTAAAAGTCTTATTAAAATTTATCTAGTGAGATAGAATTTTATAATCTTTTAAATAATAATTTATGATGAAAAAGATAAAAAATAAGAAATTATATGATATATAGAAGTGTAGATCGAAGGTAACATATGTTATATATATGAAAATTAAAGTTTCAATAAAATTGTAATATTAAATGATAATTCATATTTGTAATATGAAGATAATTATTAATGAATAAAATTAAATAATTTAAAATACATATGTCACAACAATATTTATTAAACCGCATTATAATAAATATTATATTAAGAATGCGTTTAATTTGCTTAAAAACGCTGAAATTTTTTAAAAATTATTTACTTTTTATCTCACTTTTTATTACTCTAAATACACGCTAAATTATAATTAAAATAAATGTTAAAATTTTTATTAAAAAATTATATATTTGCTATTGTGAAATTTATTAATTTTAAATTTTATTCCATCACATGTGTTAAAAAGAATTAAATAAAATAAAGATAATATTTAGGTTGCGTAGATAAAAAATATAATATCAAGTAATAAATAAAAAAAATAAATATTCCAACAAATAATCAAATAAGATTATACGTATCTTTTAAAAATTTTAAATTGTTAAATATATAAACTTTTATTACACACTAATTGCACAAGGTATAAAAATCATTGCACCCTTTGTAAAATTTTATTGCATCCAAAAGGCTAGAAGAAAAGGTTAATATATTTAAAATTTGAAATTTTTAGTTCATTAAAAAGAAATTTCAGTCCAAAAGTCCCTTTCTTTTTTTTTTTAATTTTTCCTAAAATGAAATGAAAGAATTTTACCCAAATTAAATTATCATATTTTTATTAAATTATGAAATTATAGTTAAAAATGAATATACAGTCACTCTAATAAATTTAAATTTTATTTAATTCATTGTAGAAAAATAAATATATATGTATAATTTCGTTTTCAGTCCATTTTCTTTTTCTTGGTAATGTTTTTTATTTAGTGGAAAAAAGTAGTGACAGATGCTAGCACATAAGATACGCTTAGATTCAGAACCAAAACATAACCCAACTTCTAAGTAAAAGCTATGTATAGTCAATGGTTGCATCGTTTCATCAGGGTAACTCAACTGAGAGTTTACTATGTCGGGACCACTAAAGATTTATCTGATTATTAATTTTAAGGTTTCACGGATTTCAAAAGACACAAAATAGGTCCTAAGAATTCTAAAAACTAATTGAAATACACACAAAATGATCCAGACACCAAAAAAAAAAAAAAAAAAAAAACAAAAAAAACCCTGGCGCAACATCAAATGCCAAAACTCGTGCACATGAGCAATTACAGAAGCAGAAATCAGAAACTGTTGCTGCAAACCTGCAAATTTTCTCAGGAAAATAAACCCAGATGGCAGCTATACTCCTAAAAAAATACACACACTATCAAACACATTTTCAATATTTCGGGACCTACAAAATGGGGTAATCTCGACGAAATTCCCAGCTTCCTAATGTAGCTGGGGAGACAGAGTGTAGAATCTAACAAAATTCACTCGGTCCCTAGAGACATTTTTATACCTGCATTTTTTTTTCTAGTACAATGTATTATTTACACAACTCAAACAGACACCCACTTCATCGTACTTTATGATTACGCCCTCTACGTCGCTTCCAAGATGTTTCAATTCCATAGACACCCTCGTTTCGCCTCTTCTGACTACTGCTGCTTAAAGAACCAGCTTCAGATGCTTTAGAAGTTTTGTCATATACGGCAATGTTCGTTACAGTGGCATAGACTGTGACCTCACTTTTAGGATTTACAATGGCTTTTCTCTCAACAACTGCATTCTGGCCGCAACGGAGATGCTGGATGGCTCTCTCTCTCAGGTTTTGGACGATGGAACCCTTCCCGTACTTGAAGCATTCTACTGGAACCTGTAGAGCGATAAGGCAACATGTTGTCAATTCAGGACTTTTTTATGAAGGGGTCGCATTTGATGACACCGACACATGACATGATAGCCAATGGTATCATTTTATTTAACTTGGATTATCTGTGCTAAATGAAAAGGTTCCATATATGTGTGTGT
>JAVXUM010000037.1:30135061-30146447 GCA_035590655.1 Pouteria glomerata
TCTAATTTTTAATTTTAAAATTAAATCAAGAAAATTAACTATATTTTTATAATAAAACACAACACATTTCAAAAATATTATTCTTATAAACTAAGATTTAAAGGCTGAGATTGAGTTTTATTATTTAACAAATAACTGAGATTTTTTACAATTTAAAATTTTCCCTTAAGCTTCCGTCTTTGGGCTAGTTCACATTCTTATTAACCATTAAATTAAACTTAATAATGATATCTGAAGAGTTATATTGAGAAATACAAAAAATTTATTTTTCGGTGTTACGTTACCCGAGTAGAGAGGAAGAGAGGACATAAAAATGCGTGCACATTTAATTTTAATTGATCAGTGCCATAGGCATGGGTTATTGACTAGTATATTAATATAACAAGGTTATTTGTTTTTTTTTTTTTTTGTAAGATTATTGAAGCATTTCTGTATTAAGGATGTACATTTAGAGGCAGTTTGGAGTTCAAAAAATAATAATAAAATGTGATTTGTGTTATTTTTTTACGTTTGAAGTATAAGTCATAAATCACAAAAAATAGAGGTGAATAGTTTCGTTCGAACAGATTTTCGTCTGTTAAGATGAATTCTGGCACACATTTTTTGACTTTTTGCATCAGAACTTTTTAAAATTTATAAAAATTTTATTAAAATTTGTAGATCTATATAGATTTATAGAGATTCACGGGGTGAAAAATTTTTTGTAAAGATTTTTTTGAGCTCCAAATGCGCTCTTAATAAGATATAATAGGGAAAATATCACCCAGACCCAAAAGTTTGGTTTTTTGGCAACTACATCCCAATCTTTTTAAAACAGGTACCTTTTTTTTTTTTTTTAATTAAGGTAAGTTTTCGAAACGGGCACTTGTACCCTTGGGAATTGAACTTTTGGCAACAAAACCCATGCTGTTACTTTTTCCGTTAGTTTGGATGGTTGGACTTTGGATGGTTGGACTGATTTGATCAATTTAAAAGTCAAAAAGGCCCTTAGAAAATTGAAATTTGATTTTTTTTGGGGTAACTTTTTGGCATATTATTATGGAAAAAAACATTAGACACCCATAGTAAAAAAATAAACGCAATAATATACCAACTTTTTTTATACTGTCAAATTGTGATTTTTTTTTTTTGTGGGGATTACCAAAATGTGTTTTCTTTTAATTTTTTTTTTTTGTCTGGTAAATTTTAGGCAATCTGTTCATATTTATACTAATATATAACCCTACTTGTATAGTCTGTACTTCTATGATGACAAGAGAGTGAGATTGACATAGCTTGCACCCAGAAATTAAAAAAAAAAAACTTTAATCTTATGCAATTTTTTGACTCTATTTATTGATACTGTAATTAGAATTGACCAACATAATTCTTGATTGTTTAAAAAAAGGAAAATAAGAAATGTGTTTTCATTTTCAGATTTTCACATTAAATAATGTTTTTAAAGTATGAAAAATTAAAGGTGGATTATATTTAGCATAACACGAAAAACAAAAAAAAATATTTTGTTAACCATTTGCCATTAGAAAATTTTTACATAAACAGATATACGAAATTTGTGGGTCATAGTTGAATCTTCTTCTCGTATTTGGAATTAAATCTATATAATATATTCATACATGTGCATGAAAAAATTTCTATTTTTTTATAACAGATAATTTGATAAAAAATAAATGGTTCAAATGTCTAATTTGAAGAAAAAAATTAAAAAAAATAACAATCAAGATTAACAAAAATATTATTGTGGTTATTTTTTTTAAGCATGGGTTTGTAATGTTGTTTTCAGAATAATATACCTAGAAGTTGCCAAAAAAATGGAAAATCAAATTTCAATATTTAAAGGCATTTTTGACTTTTTACATGGTCAAATTGGTCAAATCATCTAAACTAACGAAAAAAGTAACAGCAAGCGGTTCAAACCTTGTGGGTATAAGTGCTTATTTTGGAGAAGTAGGGGTTATCTGCTTAAAGACCAAATTTCAGGGGGTCTCGGTGATATTTGCCCGACATAATATTTTCATCGAAAGCAATTTGTATGAGCTACAATAGGATTAGATACTAGTAGTAGCTGCTATTCCTGAAAGCAAAAGGCTTTTTTATTGAGCATAATCACTTGGTGACTCTGAAAGGCTGAAGGAAACAAAGAAGAGGAGTGTCTATTACGGTAGAGACAACCACCTTTCTTCCTTTTTATGTAGAAGAGAAAAATGTAAATGTAGTGCCATACTGCTATGACTCCCTAAATATATTAGCTGCATCTTTCAACTTGAACCTTAAACCACCAGTCACTCTTACAGGCTCCTTCTCTAATTCATTTTCTATAAATATTCAAATAGATTCCATGTTGACCTTGACAACTTGGTGTTAAGACAAACGTAATTGCAATGAAGGGTTTTTCTCCAACAAGCCATGCCATGAATTGTGATTTTCATTTTGGTCCATAACTTGTTTTAATAAGGAATATAGGAGCCTGAATGGTTGCCTTTGAACTGACATGCTCAATTGTTGTCTTTTGCAGGGGAAGAAAGGTGTTTGGATTAAATTGCCTATTAAACTAGTAAATCTTGTTGAAACTGCAGTTAAGGTAATTTATCAGTGTTGGCTCTGAATCTAGTCTTTTGAATTGTATCAAGTTGGGAAAGTAACTACTATCTTAGTATTCCATCACCCTCCTGTACCCTCAATACGCTCTTAAGATTGAGGATAAATTGATCATTACTTGTCTGGAATCTAGTCTTGACTTCAAACTCTTTAGTATTAGTAGACTGGTAGTTTTGGTGACCCATGTAACCGATCACCCTGTAACCTTTGTAATGAGCTTAAAATTGAGTTCCATCTAGCACAAACACTTTAATGTTATACACATTGTTTTGGCAATATGCAATTTTATATATGTTTATACTTTGTGCCGAAGGCAAATATTAGTATCCTAGAAGCTATTATGTTTATTATAGGTAAACTTCTACTTCCCAAACCCAACTATTCACACACTAGACTAACTAATCCTGGTTATAGATTTAATAACATGAGAACATCTGGAAATTGGTGTTAAGTGGTCATATGGTGCTGTTACTCAACCTAGAAACTTAACTAGAAGAAATTAATCCCGACTTTACCATTCATTTTCTGACAACATCAGAAAATTGATGCTGAGCATACATTTAGATATAGTGATTATGTTCCAAATATCATGATTTGTCACACTTTGATGAGTATTTGTTCTGCCTCTTGACTTTTGTGGTTTTCTGTTATATTGGAAGCAGGAGGGATTCTGGTACCACCATGCTGAGCCCGATTACCTGATGCTTGTTAATTGGATACCTAAAACAGTTAAAACTATTCCAGCAAATGCTACTCACCATGTTTGTGTTGGTGCTATAGTCATGAATGATAAAAGAGAGGTACTTACCTGTTACAATTATTACTACTTTATGAACATGTAGCATCCAGTCTCATATGCATATTCAACAGATTCAGGAGATTGGAACTCACTGCTTCTTGCTTTCCTGAGGAGTTCTAATCCTTACTGATTATCCGTCTGGATTTTCAGAATTTTCCATGCCACCATATATGTTAGGATGGTAGAGATTTATTAAATAGTTTATAAAATGCTCCCGTGACCATGTGATGCTACAATTTAAATTTTTATGTATCCCTAAAATGATCTTCTGGCATAGCACAGCCTTAGCGAATATCTTTTACGTGTACGATAGTCTAAAAGCTTCTCATTCATTTCCTATGAAGCACGGATACTTTAAATTAAGTGTCACACTCGTATCGGATACTTGGATACGATTAAGATACGGCCGAAGACGTATCGGGTGGAGTATCTTGATTTTTTATTTTTAACTTTACATAGGATATGGCTGGGATACGGAAGGATACGGCGTGGGTAAAAATGTAATAGTTCAAACCTTATTCGAGGGTAAAATTGGTATGATAAAATTTAATTAGGGGTCAAATTATAAATAATTAAAATATAACTTAATATATAAAACATATTCTGTTAATTTATGGATTGAATGGTATTTTTCATCCTATATAATTATTATTTATGTAATGTTTGGTAATATATAGATGCTATTTTCAAAAATATTTTAAATAAAATATATATTTTATTTTATTTTATTTTATTTTTTGGTCGTATCTTTACTGTATCCGTATTCTCATTTTTTGAAAATTGTTGTATCCTGTATTCGTACTCGTTTCCATATCCACTCCCGTATCCATATCCATGCTTCATAGTCCATTTCGCTAGATGTTCCACAGCCATATACTGTCTTGTTACTCGAATTCCATTTCACATAGAATTCCTTCTCTTAAATAATGGGTCTAACTTTATGAAACATGTTTTTCTTTGAGTTCCCTAATCATATTTTCATACTGAAATTTGACCTTACAGTGCATGTGATGCTAAAATTAGTGGTTGTAATTTGCATTAGATTTATAATGCTTGTACTGTGTTTGTGGTTTGAACCTGGAAAGTGGTTGGCAGTTGCTTGTGGTCCAGGAAAAAAGTGGCAGATTACAAGGCGTGTGGAAGATCCCTACAGGAGCTGCGGATGAGGTACATACTGTAAGGAGGTTTATTTAAGAGATATTGATTGCCAATACCTTTCAACCATTAATTGATCTATGTAATCCACAGGGTGAGGATATCTTTGACGCCGCAGTAAGAGAAGTAAAAGAAGAAACAGGAGTAAGTGTTGAAACTGATACCATTTTTCATACTAAACCTTTTCCATACTTCTGAGATGCTGGGTATGTACTATTTCAGATTGACACGGAATTTGTGGAACTACTAGCTTTCAGGTATGTATGTGGAATAATCCCAGTTCTTTCCTCATAATTATGTTAAAATTAGCGTCAAAATTCCATAGTATGTCAACAACGTTGGCAGACATTTATTCGATGGTGGACCTGAATCAATTGCTTAAAAATCATGTGGCAAAAATTCTGTTGCCCTCACATCAATTTTTGAAGAGGATTGAAGATTTTTAGAAAATTTCTGTCTTGCTAACTTTTGATCTCCCATTTGGGGCTGGTTATGTGACTATTCAACTGTGTTGAATATCATAATTTTAGTTGAACCATGGACTTTTTAGTCTTTCCTTGTTCAGTCAACCTCGCTAGTTATTGTCCTTCCCCTCCCGTAGCATTACCCTCAATCTGGACCCTGACGGCTGTTGTAAATGATACGATTAATGGAATCAAATGCATTGAACATCTGGATAAATAATTTGGAATATTTGATGAAATAGGTTGAACATCAGACCTGCTAAGTCAAATTAAAAAATAACAGGAAACTGAGTAATTCAGGCATTAAACATTTGGCAGTAAATGCAGCAAGTGAGACAATGATCCTGCTAAAGTTATGTTGCTTGTGAATAAAATGTTTATTCCTTTTTGTTGTTCAACATGTTTGTTGCTTTGGTTTACAGGCAATCCCACAAGGTGTTGTTTGGGAAGTCAGAGTTATTCTTCTTGTGCATGATGCGTCCACTATCCTTTGACATTCAGGTGCAAGAATTGGAGATTGAGAAAGCCCAGGTAATTCTGTTAAGATAATATCGGTAAAGACAAGTACTATTTTTTCTTATCCTTCACCTCACCTTCTTGAATTCTTTACTTGAGTACCAATTTATCCTGAAACTAGTCTTGCTGCACTATTGTGGTATAAACTAAGTTCATTTTCTGGTTAAGGAAGACCTATAAACAAAACAAAACAATAATAGGGGAGTGCTGTCATCTTTTGTTGTCCCGTTAATCCTTGAACACTGCCAGATTGGTGCTAGATGACCTGTGTATGCTCCTTTCTCTTTGCTGCTTAGGTTTGCTGACAAGTTTCCTTGTATTGAAAAGAGAGCAATATATGAAATATGTAGAATTATCCATGTACACTAATATGATGTGACATGTAGTGTTATTCGGTCAGCCGCTGCCAATCTCATGAGGTCTGGCACATACACTTGTTCTCCACTTTTCGTCCTTATTTAAATGCTTGTCGATGAATTAGTTCAGTAAGATTATGTTGAACACTGCAATAATTATTGATAGATTTTTGCCACTTTTCATTTTGTTCACAGTGGATGCCATTCGAGGATTATGCAGCGCAACCTATTGCTCAGAAACCTGGCCTTTTCAAATGCATTTCTGAACTAACTTTAGCAAAGGCAGAGAGAGACTATGTTGGATTTTTGCGGCTGCCAATTACATCATTTTTTGATGATAAAGTAAGTTACCTTTATTTGAACAGCCATGATCTGTACCAGTGTCACGCGGGAGCTAAAGAGTTAGAAGATGAGAAGTTGGAAGTTGAGGAATCACAAAATGTTATGATCAGTTTACTAGAGGCTTCCAGACTGCCTTCGGGAATTGATGAGTAATTTGTCTTTTGGTATTTTTAGGTGCTTTTAATTAATCTTTGAGCGTATTTTCAATATTTATCTATTTTGTAATGGTCAATGTAGTTGTGTAGTCACTTCTTTTTTCATTTTTCCTAAGTTTGGAGGGATGTTCCAGGTCCTTTACTAATACCCCATTCCTATGATGTAAAAGGGAGGGGAATTATTGATTAATCTTAGTAAAGTTTGAGCCTTGTGCCAACTTTCTTGTTCTGTATCTCTTTGGTTTCTTTCCATTGAGTGGTGAACTTTCTTCAACTCTGTATCCCTTTGGTGGAATCCATAGGGTGGTGAGTTAATCTTCTCCCCTTTCTTTGCACCATCCCAGCATCACAGTGAAATACCAAATTGGCCCAGATAACTAGAATTTTGATTGTTATTCTGAGTAACTTTGTATTATTTGATTTATGAATAATCAATAGAAATTACTCTCTTGCTCTACATTAAATGACACTGGATGAGCAATATATATATATATTTTGGTGTCACATCTCATTCCTTTTGGTGTCACATCTCATTCATTTGTGAACAGAAATCTACGAAAGCCCTAGCAGGGTAAGGCGGGAAACTTCGTTTTATAGACCACAATTATCCATTGTTGGTTTGTTCAGTAATCAATGTTGAAATTAGAACTCAAATTTACGACTCCAGGGGTAGATGGAACATGTCTACATAACATTTATTTCTAACACAGCAGAGTGTGTGTGTGTGATGGCTTGAAATGATAGAATGGTTGGATTTTTCTCTCTAGGAGTGTTTGGTATTTTTTTAAGTACAGCCAGGATCAGTTAATGGGGAGTGGGGTGGGGTGGATTTTCTTTTCCCTGGTTTTTGAACAGCTTGGAGTTGCTCAAGGAGTGCTTGATATTTGGTTCATGGAAGACAATAGGCAGGAATTGAACTACCCAGTTAGTATGTAATGCTTTCTTGATGTTTAGATCATGTGAAGCGGAAAACAGAATAGACAAAGATAAGTTGGGCATCAATATTCATTAGATGGCAATGGTAGGGCCCTTACTCTTACGTTTATAATATTTCTATTTATATTCTATCCATACGTTTACTTGTTAGTTTACTAGATAATATATACCATAAATATAACAAGTGCTCGATGTGTAGTCCCTAAAGTTGAATTTTAACTTCATGAGTTTAAAGTTGCATTTAAGTTCTGAGTCCGTGTGGGAATTCATTTTTTGGTAATGATTAAAGCATTTTCAATTGAACTTTTGCATATATTCGAATGCTCAAATCCACTAATAATTTTAATTTTTACTTTAGCCCCTCAATCCTTTTCACCAGTTGTTCTATAATCCCGATGGCCCCTTTGTCTTATTTATACAATTTCGACGAGATTAGGAAGCTCTCAAGCAGTGAAACATATATTCCTTGCTTCCTGAAATTAAAAAAGACTTAAAATGTTCTCTTGTAAAGTACTGATGTTGCATCTCATAATGTTTAGGCAAAGAATATGGTTGCGATCTAAAAGCAGTTTCAAGTCTGTTTGCTTTACTCAGCCGGATTAATAAAGTAGGATGTCATTGCGGGGGAATTTGGAATTTTAAAAAAATTCAAAAAAAAATAAAAAATAAAAGAAGGTATCGAAATGATATAAAAATAACACGTAATAAAATTTGATTGGACATAATTAAAAATTTTTAAAAATTTTTGGCAATTTTTTAAAAAATTTAAGATTCCAAACTGTATGTCATTTGAGTAGTGTTTTGTAACTTTTGTTGGCACGATGATTGTAAGATAAGAGTTGTTGGATGAAATGAGTTTCATACATTTATAACCCTAGAATAATTTCTTCCGTTGAAATAACTTATTCCAGTTTTTGAAATAATTCCAATAGTTGGATGAAACATCTTAAATGCATGGATTCTAGAATTGAATTATAGTTTTAAGAGTTAAAATTGCATTTTCAACTTTTAGATTCTTAAATTAACTTCTTTAAGAATCCGAATGTTAAAAATGTAATTTCAATTTTTAAAATTTTATTTCAAATTTAGTAATTCAAAATTCAAGCATGTCTGAGTAGGGTTCACTTTTCTCTCACCTTGATAAAGCTCTAAATAAAGATGTAAAAATGCTCGAATAATTCAAAAATCAAATAAATCAGACCCTTTTAGGTTGGGTTAATTCAATTAGTGGTTTAGCTATGAGTTAAAACATTTCAAGATTCGAACTAAACCAAATTTTTTAACCTATGTTTTTTTTTAACACGGAATCACCGTCATGCTACAAGCTTCAACCAAACGAATAAAAATCGGGTCAACTGGGTCCAGTTCCAAGTCTCGAACCTAGCACGCCACCAGCTCTAAGGGCCAAGGCTGCTTTTCAATTTTTATGCATGCTTGTATAATTGCTATCCGTTGGCACCCGTGTGATAAGATAAATTTATTTTTAAAAAAAAAAAAAAAAATTCATTACTTTGATTAATAAAGCTCCGCATAGATAGAACTTACTTGTTACTAAATTAGACCTTAGTCAAGACAGATTCAAATCAAGCTCACATGATTATGCTGCAATAACTTAAAAGCTCCTTAACACTTCAAAGAAGAATACCATAATTCCATACAAACTTCAATCCAACTCTTTATTAATCATTTATGGCAGTGTAAGAAAAAAAACAACAAAAAGTTCAAAACTCTACCGCACCTAATGTCTAACATAACACTTTGATAACTTACAAATCATTAAACAAATCCCAACCTTACAACACAAAATTTAAATAGAAGAATTAAAAACAAAAAGACAAATCACACATAAAGAAGACCCACAAAAGAGAGGGAGAAAAATTTGTAATACACAAATAACAATAATAATAATAATAATTTAACGGCCATAAAGGCCTCACTTATTATTATTATCATCCTAGTGACAAGAAAAGAAAAAGGGGGGGGGGGGGGGGAAATTACCCAATCAGAGCTACAGCTGTAGGAATGCCAAGCACAGACTCAAAGCCGGAGCAATAAATCTCGCGCCGTTGAATCTGGCGGCGGCGTTAGTGTCGTCAGCCGTCTGGTCCGCCGGATCGTCGTCGGGGGATGGCGCTGGGGAATCCGGCTCCGGAGGAGACAATTTCTTCTTCTTCCCCTTCGCTGGCTTCGGGGACTCAGCGTCTGCCTCAGGAGCCGGCGCAGGAGCCGGAGTTGGGGCCAGAGCAGCCTTGAAAAGCTCCTTCGGCAACAGAACTTTGTCGATCGAGTAAATCGCCACTGGCTGTTCATCGATTATTGTTCCAATTATCTTCGCCGTCACAATTTTCGTCTTCAATGTCACGTCCTCGCCGTCATTCTGCACTGTGAAATCGTATTTGCTCGCTCCATCGGTTGCCAGAGTGTTCATGAGTCCATTGCTGGACTTCAACATAGACAGCGACTGGTACACTGGAATGGCGTGATATTCCAGCAGTGCTTGCTTCCCCGCCGCCGTCAAGTTCTTGTACTTCGGCAGAAAGTTCTTGAACGCGTCATCGCCGGGGCAGAACACCGTCAATCCACCATCGACATTGTCCATGTACGTCTTTAAGGCGTCGGAGGCTTCTAGAGTCTCGGCGAAAACTTTACAGCCATGCGCCGACATCACCGACGTCAGATTCATCTGGCTCGGGCCAGGAGTCGGAGCTTCCGCTTCCGGCGACGTCAAGATCTTGCTGATCTGGATGATGGAGATGTTGTACGGAAGCTCGTGCAGCGACTTAACAAACGTGGCATCGAGTTTCCCTCCGTTGTCCTCCGCCCCGAAGCCGACCTTACCTCCCTTCAGATCCGTGATGTTCACGAATCCCGATGATCCGGCGGCCGTGCCGGTGGCTTGGAACATAGTGGCAGCAAGAGCAGTACCGTTGGTGATCTGGTGAAGCTTCTTGGCTCCGAAGTAGTCCAAGAGCACATGAAAGGACAGGACATTTTTCAAGGCGAAGACGGAGAGGTGCTTGGAAAGCAGATCTGCCATCCCGGCGTTGTCGACTGCACAGACTGTGATGGTTTCCTTGTTGTTAATTTCTGCGGCGAGGTGGGTGAGGGTGAGGTAGTGGTTGAAGGTTGAGAACTCCGGGAACTTGGCTAGTATTTTCGTAATATTGTGCGCCTCCGTTGAACTGCATGACAGCAACACCAAGATGGAGAGGACTAACGTACCGGCATCCGCCGTGCGGAGCTGCATTGCAGCGGTTGTGGGTGGCGGAGATGGTGGCTCTGCTTTCTTTGCACAGAGAGAGATAGAGAGTGAAAAGGGCGTGGAGCAGATAGTGGGAGAGATACGAATGGTGTAAAGTAATGAAGCCGTGGGAGAGAGTATCAGGGAGTATGACCTGGGATATGGAGTAAACTACAAGACTGCCACTGCACGTTGTGAAACAGTAAGGTGCTCTTTTCTCTCTTTACAGGTTATATTTAAATTTTAATAGTAATAAATTGGGGGTTGTTACTATAATTGATGAAAAATTGAAAATGACAATTGAATTTTGGGTTTAGGTTGAAATTAGACACGGTTTTTTGTCCGATAAGTTGACATTGATTCCTAAACCAATTAGGAATAGAAGAGCAAATGATACATGGAATACAGCTAGAAGAGGTGATTTTTTTTTTTTTGTTTATATTTTTTAATAATTGGAAGTTGATTCCACGAGGTACTTGTCTAAATAATACTTTTTGTGTAAAAGCTAAAATCAAAACACATTTAACATTGGCTACTTTTGACAGTAAAAATATTAACCAAAAAAAAAAAATCAAAAGTATCATTGCTATAGTAATTATACATTTGATGAAATCATAATTTTTATCTTTTTTTTATTTTACTATAGTAATTTAATATGACAGTAGATCTCACATTTTTACACTTTTCTACTCTGCTATAAGAAAAAATTTTATCAAACACACAATAGTTGTCACTTTTTTGTTCTGCTATAATAACAATTTTACTAAACACTTAAAAGTTACACTTTTTTTACTAAAAATTATATTTTTATTTACTAAACATAC
>JAVXUM010000037.1:30225214-30240350 GCA_035590655.1 Pouteria glomerata
AAATTTAGAGATTTTAAAAGTTTTTCAGAGTTTTTCAGAACATTTCAGAGATTGTTGGAGCTCCAAACGGCCCCTTAGATTATTTCTAATTCTATGTATAACCAGATGATTTTGTTTAATAAGTTTATCATCATTAGATTGGTAGGTTAATGTAATAATAAGACTCACCTAATGTCTAAATATACAACTAAAACTAATTTTTGTTATGCTTGTATTAAATGCTACATGATGAGCATTTAATGCAAAGTAATTTGACACACGAGGGAGGCAGCCAAATAGGAAAATGAATGATTACCCAATGCAAGGAATAATATTATTTTATTGACACATTCCTTACTATAAATACAACACTTAGCTACTAAATCAGCTACATTTTCTATGGTCTATACAATAGTCACCATATTCTCTCGATTTCTCAATAATATTCACTGACTTTACTTTCGGAGGGGTTTGGGTCGAAGACCCTTCTTGGCTAGTCTTTCTAACTTTCATTGCTTTATAAGCTTACTTCGTTGAATCAGGTAGACGTGAAAAACAATTTTGGTGGTATTTTTTTATTGTCAAACAGATGTGATGTAAAAAAGATATGCGATAAAATTTAATTAAAGGTTTTTTAAAAGTTTTTAAAAAAATTTATGAATCCAAATGCTCCCTAATTCAACTATTAGTATAATTTTAATATACTATCAATATGATTTTTTTCATATATAAATCACACAGCATAACATGAGATAACACGGTTTTGTAGTTTAATAAGATATAAAAAAATAAGAGTGTATTTGATAAATCAAAAAATTAAAATTTTTGACCCATATTGTCACATGTCACTTTTTGAGAAAAATTATGTTTTTCCTAAAAACTTTTAAAAGTTAAAAAAAAAAAAATTAAAAAATTTTTGTGTGCAGTAAGCTCTTTCCTAAAAACTTTTGTGTGCAGTAAGCTCCTTTTTTTTTTTTTTTTTTTTTTATGTGTTTAATAATGCTGGTGAAAAAAGTTAAAGAATTCAGGCATCGGTTGATGTGCTAAAAAATAAAAAAAATCTTTAAAATTTTTTAAAAATACATAAAAATTATTTTTTATTTCACTGCACGAATTATGAACCCATAACTTATCTCATTTTATCTCACTTTTTATCACTCTAAACACACCCTAAAAGTTGATGTTTTTTAGTATATTAACCAAACAATCCCTTAGTAGAACATGTGTTAGAATGAATTTGTTAGGGGTCATTTGATAATTTTGTCATTTTTTTTTTTGAAAATGAAAAATGAAACAGTTTTTGAAAATATAATTTTGTTTATAATTATTAAATTTTTATTTTTAAAAAATATTTAATTTTATTAGTTTTTAATTAATTAATAAAATTTAATGAACTATATTTCATATTAATTTAATTTAATTAATTAATCTAATTTAATTATTTTTAAATAAATTAAATTAATTATGATATTGAAATTTAATTAATTATTTTAGTTTTATTATTTATTAAAAATAAAATAATATTTATATTACAGATTAATTTATATAATTAATTTAATGACTTGAAATTAATTGTATTATTTATTAAAATAATTTATTTTAGTATGATGTAATGTAAATAGATAAAATTTTAAAATTGACAAAATATTTGCAATAAAAAAAGAATGAAAATATCTTTTTTCTATTTATATTTTTTTTGTTTAAGTTTTATTTTTTAAAAAATAAAGGAATATAAATTGATTTAACAAACATATTTTTATTACAAATTTATAACATTTTTAAATACAAATAAAAAATAAAAATATTATTAAATGAGACCTCGCAATCTTCTTTACCACATAACACTGTCCACAGATTTCCCAACAAAGCTAGCAATCTTCTTAGTAAGCATCCTACTGCCATCTTGTATCTGTTTGTAATTTTTATTGTCTTTTAATGAGGTTTATACTGGCAGTACATATTCTTATGGTGTGTTTATAGTGATAAAAAATGGGATAAATTGTAAATTCGTAATTTATGCAGTAAAATAAAAAATAAATAATTTTTAACGTTTGTTAACAAATTAAACGTATCCTTAATTTATTTGATGCAGACGATTCTTTATTGGAAGGTAACTACTTATACCTTCGCCTTACATTGCTTCGGTGAGAAGTTGTAAAGTGTCTTAAATATATAAGTGTTATCTTTATCTAATAGATCGGTCTTTTGGGATTAGAGTTCATTTGCATCAATTTGGTATCAAAGCAGGTCCAAGTAAGAAATATGTGGGATCGCACGAGACGTGTGTCTGTGAGAGAAATATATGGTATCACGCGAGACGTGTTTCTATGAGAAAAATATGTGGGATCATACGAGACGTGTATCTGTGAGCAAGAGGAGGTAATGATATAGGCGGTCCTATAGTGAAAAGTGACTACGCATACTTTCGTCTCATATTACTTGAATGAGAGGTTATGAAATATTTTACATATACAAGTGTTATTTTTATCTAATAGATCGATCTTTTAGGATTAGAGGACATTTGCATCATTATTCTAATGAGTTACTGTACTATTGTACTATACCACTGTTGGTACAAAAAATGCCGTAACACGTGGCAGCTATCCAAAAGAGCCACGTGATAGTTTCTTAAATAAAGATTGTCGAGCAAAAGAGCAAGTGGAGCACAAGAATAAGGAATTAAATACCTGTCCGACCATAAATATTGGGCCCCACACATAATGGGAGCACGAAATAATAAATCCGGTTAATTTATAATGATTTAGTTCATTTACAATAAGAAATCTTTGCCTCGTTGCCTTTTTTCTCAAACACGTGGCACAGTGATGTGACATTTGGACATTCTCTTTGTCTAAATAAGTCTCCAAAGTCCATTCATATCTTACCCTTATTTAATGTTATATGACTGGTATTAAATGGAGAAAAAATGAATACTTGTGCTAGGCAGTCAAATGAGAAAAGAATGATTACATTTTTTGGAATAAAATATTATTATATTATATATTTTTTACTATAAATAAAACACTTAGCCATGAATCCAGGTACGCTCACTATGACTGACTAAATTTTCTACCTCTTTTTTTCAATCTTCAAAAGTAAAAATTAACTTAAACATCGGAGAGGTTGTGGTTAAGACGTCCCTCGTCTATCCTTCTAATTTACTCTGTCTTGTAGATTAAGATTCTTTTATTTTCTTTTCAATGCATGTGATGAGTACGCTCCATAATAATTTTTACCGCAGAACAACCACACAGGGAAAAAGAGCTGCATTCACCAAGCTTGTCTACATCATCAACCATTTGATTAGAATTTGAGCGTCATGAATATCAACCACAACCTTTAGCACTGATAGAACTTCACACCTAAAAATATCAAATGTAAGAGTAAGTAGATTAGCATTCAACCAATTAGCACCGTATGCGTTATTTATTGCACGGGGCAGTCGTTAATTTCATAAGGGAGGAGTCACCTTGTGCTGTAAGTGAATCAAGAATTTGTCAAGAAAAAAAATATAATGGAGATTGAAACTGGCTTTTTAACTTATTTGAATATAAAAGTAAAAAAAATTTTAAAATTTAAGAAAGTAAAAGTAATTAAAAGATAATTACTTTTATACATCTTAAATTAAGGCTCCATTTTGTAAAATGTTTTCTTAACAAATATTTTATTCATTTTTAATTGTTTGACAAAACATTTTTACATAAAATATTTTTTTGAAATAAATATTTTATTCAAAAGTTAAGAAATGACTTCTTTTTTCTTCTCAAATTCGATCGTAAGCTATTTGTGGAGAAAAAAAATGGTCCTCCTCCATCTCACTACTTAACATTTCCTTTGTATTTTTCTCATAAGAGAAGTTCTGAAAGCATGTTTCAAACCAGACACCAAAAAACATATAAAAAATTATTTTTTTCAAAAAAAAAAAAAAAAATCTTCAGTGTAAAATATTTTACATCAAAACAAACGGATCCTAAAAATAAAAATCACCAACATTCTAAATTTGAAAATCTACCTTTATACCTTCTATATTTAAGATTAAAGTGAAATTGTAAAAGATGTTAAATTTTTAAATAAAATGACAAAAAAATAAGTGCAAAGTTAATTTGAGTATAGTCTAGTCTGTAACTGCCAAAGGTTAAAGCAAATACTGTAAGCACACTTCTTTAATGTTATAAGGGACCAAAATTGTTTTATTTTGTTTTTTTTTTAACATTTTCACTTTGATCTAATGGGTAAAAATAAGGGTTTGAAGTTTAAATAATAAAAAAATTTCACCTAAAATATAATTTTTTTTCATCTTTTATAATCCACTCAGAGTAAAAATATGCATTTAAACTGGTCTGTACTCGTATGGTTAGGACTTCAAATGCATTAACATTATTTAGTTTGGGAAAAAACAAAATAAATCTCTAATAATATCTAAAAATCACTAAAAATCTCTAAAATTCTTTATTATCTTTTATACTTTCCCACCTTTATTAATTTAAAAAAAAAAATTTAATCTCTCGCTAGAAAAAATTGAAAATCCGACAACCTGTCAACCGAAAACGAATTTTTTTTTTGGCAAATGTGTCTCTTAAGCTCTTGAATGAGTACCCTTGTGCATCAGGCCCATAGATATGGTCCAAATGGTTTGATTTATTCCATTCTCATGAAATAAAAAATACAATTTCATAACGAAACATTCCAAAATTATGTGCTGCAAAATTAAAGACTTTTCGTATCTGTTCTAACGGAAAAGGGAAACCTTTCTAACGGTTTGTCACCAAGAAAATGGTATTTGGAAAAAAAAAAAAAAAAAACCAACCACTGATAATTATCTCAAACAACATTTTTTCTTGTTTTTTTATTTATTTTTACCATCCCAAACGCTACCAATGCAGTATATGTTCGAAATGCACACATTCATCCCAAGGAACAGTGTGAATTCAACTCATAATACAGAACAAGATCATATACAAGCTCAAGCTGTTGATTGGGCAAGCCTTATATCAGAAGCAGTCAAAGTTCCAGATTGATCAACATCAAGATCTTCAAACTCTTTCATCACAAGTGAGATATCTTCTTGCTTGATCTTCCCCATCTCTTTTAGCTTATATAAGATGAATTCAGCAGCCCTATTGAAATGGAAAATAAGCCAAATTGAGAAAACTATTCTAAACAAATCACATCTACTTAAAGACAAAGGGTACAATTTCCATCCCTAAGCTTTTGACCAAACATCATTTCAGGTACAAGCCTTTTAATTATAATAACTAACAGCCCCCAAGGTTTTAATTTGTCACGGTTAAGAAATATTGCAGCATATCTTACATATAATTTCCATGTTAGTTAAGAAATATTTGTTAAGGAATATTACAGCTTATCTTCTCTATAGTTTTCTTATTAGTTAGAAAATATTTTACTACCTTCCATAGGTTTTCCTATTTTGTATAAAATTTCCCTGACACTATGAGTACGGCTATTGTCATTCATTGTAAACCATCAAAATTAATTCAATTATCTCTTAAAATCTTTCTTCTTTTCTAAGAGTCCCAATATTAACAATAATAAGTCCACCATTATGTTACCAGAAGTTTTCCGAGGTCTAACATTGCAACAAATTAAAACCTAAGTCATTAATTGTTACAACAAAAGGTTATACCTTGAAGTAAAATTTGGTCAAAATCTCAATGACGCAAAATGCAATTTACCACGCAAAATATTCTACTGACAAATAAAGCAAACGAACACTCAGAAATTTCAGAAACGAAATATCAGCCTTGGAATGTGCAGACTTACCCAACGACTCCATCATCATCAAAATCAGCTTCCTCCAAATCCAGAGTCGTTACCCTCTTAGTAAGGACCCAATCAACCAACGCCCTTTGTCTGCTCTCCGTGTTCAGCTCGGCAACATAAAGGAAGAATTGAGCTAAGGATATGGTGCCTGTTAATATCCAAAATATAGCAAAAATGCGACCAGCCTTTGTTGAGAAGCTCTTATCTCCATACCCCAGAGTTGTGACGGTCGAACAGACACAATAGAAGGCATCAATGATGGTAAGTTTCTCAACTGTCACAAGGAAGATTGTCCCAGCAGCCATGAGCATCAACAAGATCATAAATGTCACATAACACTTGTACCTCGGCTTGTTGGACTCAAAAATTTCTATCTGACCAACTTTTTGATACATATGCAATGCTTTAAACAGCAATATTTCCTGCTTCTCCACTAAGTAGTCTGCTGCTTTGCTAAGAATAAGTCCAATTAGAGCCATCCCTGTGAATACAAAAGCGCAAGCAAGAAGTTTTGTGGTGACACTATTAGGCACAAGGTCGCCATACCCAGCAGTCGTCATTGTGACAATACAGAAATACACAGCATCGACAAATCCATCAATTTTCTTCCCCTTAATCTGGTTCCAAAGAAGGTAGAAACATAATGCGCCTATACTAAGGTAGATGGCCAAGAATGTGGTTACTTTCCTAAAACTAGGGTGGATCTGGAGCTTCTCAAAAATAGATTGAGAATGTGGAACTGAGCCGTTGGCATTTATGTCATCAGGAACAAATTCTGCCAGAGGAGCACTTCTACATCGACGGAATCTTCTCCTCTTGGGGGCATCTTCCTGAGGGGCTTTACGTGTTCGATCTAACAATTTTGACAGCAAGGGTTGGCTTGCTTCATCATTGGCCATTGAAAGCTTTTAGAAGACCTGCAAACCAATTTTAAAATTTTATAGAATCCAAAAATTTCTGTGCGTACCATTGAATGAGAAAAGTTCTTTTGCTAATAAACATCTTGCTTTTGAAGCGAGGAAATTAACACACACACAAACAAACCACATGCAGAGGGATAACATAGTCTACATACCCAAACCACGATCTAGATTTTTAGCTTTTAGCTCATAAATAAGATATGGATTACCCTTAAAAAAAATCATAGTTCACACTCCACAATACATTGAAGCATGCCATTGGGTATGTAATTTTGCCTATGAATTGGACTGGGCTCATGATTTCAGCCACACACACACAGCAGATTGAAACCAATTAACAGTTGGGGTTTCAACACAAAATTTCACAGGCAGAGAATGAGTGGAGTCTTAATTAATTTCCAAAATTCATCACAAAGCGCTTGCTTTTAGCTCATAAATATCAGTATTCTTGAAAAACTTTTAGTTCAAAGGCAACAACAAGTACAGTTTACCAAGTCTCTCCGTTTAGTATCTTCAAAGAATCAAATTTATCCAAAAAAAAAAAAAAAAGAAGTTCCCCAGAAATAATGCTGCATATGATGCATGCATATCATTACTTGAAGGGCAGTGTAAATGAACCAAACCAAGTCAAGTAGTAAATCGTTTAATTTAGGCTTGTTGAACTTAAAACAATTTTAAATAATTAATTTAGATTTAGTTTGCTTATCTTTTGAGTTGAATTTGAACCGACTGCGACAGTCGCGCCAAAGCTTGAATAGTTATAAAATTCATACAATATTGTATTTATCGAGTATTAGTTTAGGTTCGGTTTTCCTTTGTGTTTGGAAACCGGATCGAACTAAAGCCAGCCCGGGTAGATTTGTTTTACATCCCTAAAGTTTGAAACTACCTTCCAAGGCATCAAAATTGGTACAACGCACCCAAAATACTGGCTTTCCCAAATAGGAAAGAGTGATTTATAGTCAAATTTTACGCATCAAATTCAACCGGATAGCCCACACGGTTCGATTCATGATTCAAGCGGAATGTATGGGAGGAAATCGACAACCACGGTTCATTACCGCCATTGAGGCTGCAGATTACCGGAAAAAACAAAAAAAAAAAAATGATTTCAAAGTATAGTCGTAAAGACTTTAATGAGTGACAAGAATTCTCAGCTTTAGAACGACCTCAAATGAGTGGATTTCGAGTACTTGTACGAAGACTTATGAAAGCCACATGTTTTTACAAGAAGGCAAAACCCGATCTAGAAGAAGGAAAATTCTAGAGAGAGTCCTGCTTACCAATGGAAACAGGTTTGGCTCTCAGAGGTTGCTTTCTTCCTTCGCTGTTATTCTGGATCTTGCCCGCGTATATTAAGCCAAGACGAGATTGTCCGAGTTCGGCTCTCGTTGATTTGCCGCGAGTCAGCGACCGAGCGAGTGTGCTATCCGGGTTTCCCGGCCCTGGGTTTTCTTTCGCTTCGTTCGGAACTCGCTAAAGTAAAGCAAAAAGATAAACAAAGCAGAAAGATAAGGAAAGTGAAAAAAATTAAAATTAGAAATATTAATTTGTTTTGTTTTTGTTTTTTTTTTTTTTGTAATCTGGCTTCTAAATCTATTCATTTGCACATATTAACAATGTGCTTATGACTTGTTTCATGTTTTTTAAGCTTATAACTAAGATTCTTCAAATCTTTAGTTTCTTCATTAAGTAATTGACTTGTACTGGGTTTTGAATTAAATAATTTACAACAAAAACAATATACTTTATTTAGATCTTTCGAGTAGACTAACCATTTTCTATTATGTTTTTCTCTATTTGATAAAATTTGAGTGTAAAATGATTAGAAAAATGTCTATTATTCATAGCTTTTGGAAAATCTAAAGCTTCATATCTAATTGGTCCCATTTCTATTATTAAGGCTCTAATTGTTCCATCTATATTTGTCCAATGTCCTACATCATCAAGTACCGTATTTATTTTAACTAATTCATATTCATTTATTTTTTCATTATTTTGTTGAGCAAATATAGCATTATTAGATGTTTATTCCTTATTTCTTTTTTCATGAACATCATTTAATCCAACTAATTCAATATTATTTTGTAATTCATTTAAAAGTTATTCTATTGATTGTGATGCAATATTTTTGCTATTATTAACAACAAATTTATCTAGAGCTCCTTGTTGAGATTGAATTACTTCTCAATTTTTTTTTTTTAATTTTTCATATCTAGATTTATATTTTCTATTAGACATAATTTATCATTTAATTAGAAATTATTCTAAAAACTAAGCTAATAAAACAACATAATATGGTAAAATAATGACTTAGTGATTAAGGGTTAAATTGATAAAACCAAGCAGGGCTAGGTATGCCAACATGCCATTGGATTTTCCATATTTCTTTCTTTATTCTCAGCAAAGTAGATTGTATCGACTCTACTGATTGAGGTTGAAGAACCAATACTGCAAAATTCAATAAAAAAAATAGAGAGACAATTATAAGTAAATCAGTAAACTAATAAATTATTAATTTCTATAATTTACAAATTTCAAATTTTATATTCATCTTGCAAATTCATGAAGGAAAAAAAAAGAAAAAAAGAAAATAGAGCAAGAACAAACGTCTCAAACAAATTTCTCAAATAAGGTTTAATAAGAATCTACAAACAAATTTCTAGGATTTAATTATCATCAGTTGAACCCAATTACAAAAATATAAATTCAACAAAATTGGAAACAGAGACAGAGAGGGAAAAAAAATCTAGTTTCGGTGCGAGATTAATTGATTTAGATTGCCGGCGTTGTATTTCATTACTCATTGAGCAGAGATAGAGTAGAGAAAACACCAGATAAAGCACAAAGATAGAGAATAGAGAGAGAGAGAGAGAGAGTAGAGACAAACTTATCTGCAAAAAATATATATTAAAATACGTATTTTTTCCCTGATTCTCCTCCCTTAATAAGTTCCTCTCCCTCAATCAGTTCTTCTCCTGTCAATCTATTGGTCTAGATTTCTACCTTCATTAATGCTGATTGAGTATATATATATATATTATAGTTTCTTTTCTGATCAATATTTTGTCCCAATTTTCTAGCCCAAATTTATAGATTGAATTTGTTGTTTCAGTTAATAAATTTACCTATATATATATAATATATAATATGTAGGGCCTTAGGCCACCACCTAACTTGTTTAAAGGGAGAACCACAGGGTAAGGGATGTTTTTGTTTTTTTTTTTTTTCTTTTAAATCCTCTCACTTGTTATGAGTTATTTCATGCTTGCCTACATAGCAATAGTTTCCAAATAACTTGTGTACAATGTTAATAATAAAAGCATCATTAAATTCTTTCAAAAAAGATAAACAAATTTTAGGATAACAAACATTCTTTAGAATTTCTGTTATTGCCAAAATCAGATGTTCAATAAATAGCAAAGTCCCTAAAGGCGGTCGTCTTTTGACGATCGCTACACGATCATTTAAAGGTGGTCGATTTTGGTGGGGTCGAGAAAAGTTTTAGACGATCACCTGAGGCGGTCGACAAAAGTAACGACTGCAAGAAACGATCGCTAAATGGGCCGTCAAAGATTGTTAAAAAAGCCCGACGGACTCAAAATCAACTGCCTAATAGTGGTCGGCAATTCTCTTTGAGCACTGCTTACGTGCAATTGACTAAAGAGTGCATTATTCTCGACTTTGCCGACCACCTCCAAGCGATTGTTATTAGTCTATATTTTTACTTTCCTATATAACTAATATGTAAAACCTACAAAATCCAATTAAACTTTTAACAATATATAAAACCCTGTGACAATTATATAACTTGTAAAAATATTTTATACACAAAACGTCAAAAATACTAACCAAATTAATAACATCCAACTATTAAAATATTAATTACAAAATATTTTCAAATCGTACAAAAATCCCCCTTAAAAAAACAACTAAGTAGGAAAATGAACTAAGAACAACCATAACAATTTAAAATTTGGGGGAGCAAAATATGGAAGTATCATCTTCTTCAAACTCCAGCAAATCCAACTTATCACTTCATGAATCCCAAAAAAAAAAAAAAAAAAAAAAAAACCAAACAAACAAACAAAAACAATAATATAAGAAGCACCCAGCAATATATTCTCAAATAAGACCATATTTTCAAAGCTACCAATCCAATAGATACATACATTAATAAATTACATGCTGAGTTTCACCTCAACATATCATGCAATGATAAGCTTTGAACGTGCATACGCACCAACCATTTCGAGTAGTGTTCATTACTCAGATAATCAAATACATCAAAAATAAAGCAATACCAAGCAATACAAGTAAGCATACGAATCACAATTTTAAAGCTGGCAATCCAAGAGACATGAACATTGTATCAAGCACAAAGTAAGACAGGTTATGTAACAAGCATTTCAAGTATTCCCTTTTTCTAGTAGATCTCCTTTTTTCAGTTTTTATTTTTTTGTAATATATGGCAAGGAACCCACCCAACCCTTGAGGAACCAACTTTTCATCGAGTACATGGCCGTTGGGTAAACTTAGATATCCTAGAACTACCCAGACCCAGGTATCAGGTTAGTCATAAGGAGCTTGCACGATTAATCTAACTAAGGCCCTATTCATAGTAGGAAGTTTGTACTCCAAGCCCATCACCAATTCCACAGCCTAGGGGGTACAGTGCACTCTCCACTATAAGTAGCTAAATGCACGTGGGTTATTCAGCACAAAATTTTACATATATGTATATGATATAAACTTCACATCCTTGTGTATCCTAATCAGTATACCATTCAAAGTCTTTGTTGGTAGTCTGGTTCTTTACATGCCAAAAAATGAGCAATACTTCTAGATATATAGTTGTCCAATGGTACCAAGATATCCACATACATTAGAAGACCACAAAAGCCAAAGTGAATAAGCGACAACACAAGGAAACTAGCCTCAAATGAAATACATATTCTAAAGTACAAAAAAACTTGCAATGAAGAAGCAAAGAATCAATCCTAAAGAAAATTCAACAAACATAGTACCCAAACTGCAAAGAGAGATAAAGACCAATCAAAAAGTAATATATACAAGACCAACAAAAGCGGTGAGCAGTGATTTGAAAAAAGTTTATATAACCTGGTATTTGAGTTTTGCAAATTCTAGAATGCCAGACCACAAACTATTAGATGTAGTATTTGAACATGCTGACTATTGTTTTTTTAAAGATCCTCCACTTTTGCACCTTGCTTGCCCCCTGGATGATTTTCCAGAAGCTTGATGACCAGCACGATCTTGCAAGAGTTATACGTGTCATTCTTTAAGTTAATTCTCAAAGAGACAATATTACAATCTGATTTATGTTGCCATTTTATAAATAGAGATACTATGACTGAATTTCTTTTACTTCCAGTATATTTGTTAATATCGAGACTAGATGACACCGTAATTTGATTTATCTCTGAATTCACCATGACCAATACATGCATACAAGAAAATCTCTTTCTTTTTTAAGTACAGAGCATGCCTGTGCAATTAACTGATTAAGGGATCCTAAGGCCTAGAACTAGTGAAAAAGATTTCAGCTAAAAAGAAAAATGTATATATAGAGAGAGAAAGAAAGAGGGCGGCAGCCAAAAAAAAGAAAAGCAAAGAGAAGAGTATAATGAACCAGGAAAAATAATCTAAATCTGTATCAGCATACTTTCTTTTGGGTTCTTGACTACATGTTATTGGAAGTACCTTTTACAGCAGCAGCTTGACAATTTCCAAAGGTAGTTGAAAAAATGTGAAATAGCAGACCCCAGATTGTGATCCTTAGACTCTGTCAAGACATTCTGCACAACCAAAGCAATAATAACAAATGCATCCACCACTTCATTAGCTCTTTATTTTCCTAATTAGCTGGCTTAGTAGTGGTATTCAAGATGAGTTTTGTTAAGCCATCAAGTGCGTAGTAGATAATTTTACTCAATAAGGGCATGGCAATGTGAGAATGCAAAGATTTAGGAAAATCTAGACATGTACCATAGTCTAGGCCTCTATTTATACCAGTAGGAATCATGTACAAAACAGAAAATGAATAAAATCTAGATATCAATATAATGCTATTACCTTACCTTACTTCTAACAGCCAACATCTTACAATTGGTATCCAATTAAGCCAAAACATAGAATATCATAGTATACTCTAGGTTACAAAAACATGATTAAACAAAATTAAAAATAACCAAATGGCTGGACTTTCAACAGCTATTAACATGAAAGTTTCAATGTCAACAATATGCATGGAATATAAATTAAAATTAACCATAAAATAAATAAATTAATTAGAGTACAAAATACCACATTCATGTAACAAACAACAAATTCCCTAAATTTAATCACTCTACATTGTAAAAAAAACTGCCAACTGCCTAAAAAAATTGACAAAATAAAACCTGCTAAGAAGGAGAATTATAAAGACGAAATCATCCACCCAAATGAATTTATCTAGTTCTGAAAAGCAAAAAAATATATATAAATACATATATAATGATGCTTCTAGTTTCCCCAACCCGAGAGAGATAAACAGAGACAGAGAGATAGAGAGAATACCTGAGGGAGCCAAGTGGGAGGAGGCTGACTGCCGACGAAAAGGGGAGTAGTCGTGGGTCGTGGGTCGCCAGTTAAATGAGAGAGAGGGGGTTTGACCGGAGAGAGAGGGGGTTTGAAGAGAGAGAGAGCGGAGGGAAGAATGGGTGACAAAGAGGATCCCAAATGGCAGTCAACGGTGAAGAGAATCGGGAATAGGCAGCGGTCAACGGCAAGGTTCCCATGAGAGAGATAGAGAGATAGAGAGAGAGAGAGAGAGAGATAGTCGACGGATGAAACTTCGACCGCGGAGAACTTCGTTTCGGCATCGCCGATGAGGAATAGATAGCGATCAACGGGGCGTTGCTCGGTTTAGATGAGAGAGAGAGAGAGAGCCGAGGGAGGGAAAGTAGAAGCGGGAAAGGGAAGTTTTATGGGGATTAGGAAGAAATCCTCGACCGCCTCAAGCGGCTGTCCACGGCATCGAAGTGGTTGGCGTTCTTAGCCATACACGATCGCCTACTAGCGGTCATCTAGCGCCCCGTCGACTATCACCGACTTTTTAGTAGTGCACCTAGAATCATGTATATAATATAAATATATAAAAATTAGTAATTCGCACATTTACCAAGAGAATAAAAAATTAAAAATATGTCTACAATTTCAAACACACTTATTGGAGAAATATAATATGTCTATAGAGTGAGAGAAATGGTGCAAGAAGATAGAATAGAAAAGGTAAAAAAAAAAAATTTATGAAATTTTACTCAAGACATGTAGTGTCAATCTTTGCTCTGTTTTTTTTTGTTTTTAGCCTCCAGGGCAATTAATTTATTTTTAATTTTTAAATTTATTTGGACTATGAACTAAATTTTACACTGGGTTATATATAATTATACTAAATTATTATATGTTATTACTATTAAAAAATTTTGAGCCAAAATTTTACCTAGATTATAACCTGTCTTAACCCTAAAGTACCTCCGTCCTTGAATACAAAGCCACAAATATTGTAAATATTAGGTAAAAGAAGAATATTTTCATTATGTTTGATCACCCTCTAACTCTTGAATTTGTATTTTGACCTCCTTTCCTAAATGCTTAATAACATAATATCATTATTTTCTCTTTGATTCTCCATTCTAATTTCTCTTAATTTTGTTTAACTTTCAAATCAACCTTCTCACCTATTTCTTAACTTTAAGTAGGTACACGAAGATATTGAATGTTTAAAATTATTGTAATTTTTACAATATTCAGAGAACCACCAAACTTCAACCATCATGTGCACTGTGGGCACTGGTATTTTCAAGTCATGAATCATTATTAATTGCAGATCGCTAGCCCGAGCCATGTACCACATCTTATCACAAAGGCAAATTGATATCACTACACTTGCTTTTTTTTGAGGATCTAGTGTCGCGGTCACATAATTTAATTAGATGTCTTTTTCTTTCTATTATTGGAGAAATAAATTCGTCTTTCACCTGCCTCATGCGTAAAAGATGACAATTACTTATTCTCTCCCAAAACTACCATTTTATCTTAATACTTGCGTAATCATGATTAATAGAAGTTTTGAATAGTATTAAATTCTAAAATACAAAATTAAAAGTTAATATTTTTATAGAGTTAAGCTCTATTAGGAGTCTCCATTTTTTCAAAGAAAATTTAGAAGTTTTTAATTTTATCCAATTAAATTTTATCATATTATTTTTGTATCAATTTACTAACTTTTAATTTTTTTAAATTTTTTTTAAAATTTTAAACGCCTTCTTAACTAAATTAAGAGTATAATAAAAAATGTGAAGTATCAAAAGGTGTAAATTTAACTAAATCTTTTAAATATGTTAACAAACTCTAAAAATTAGTTAGTGGGGACTGTCTTAGTGGTTAGTGAG
>JAVXUM010000037.1:30285298-30296464 GCA_035590655.1 Pouteria glomerata
TTATTTTATCTTATTTTTTATCATATTAAACACTCTTTAAGATACCTGAGATAAAAAAAAAAAAAAAAAATTATTCTATACAAATATCTTGACTGACAGTACTTGTTATGACTGCACAAAGTTAATATAAAACTCCATAAACTTTCATAAAACTTAACTTTTTTACATCTTGTATAAATCTTGAGAAAAAGAAGATTGGTGTCAACCATAGTGTCAATTCTGTGATATCGAAATTAGAGGCTGTTGGATCGAAATGTACTTATAGTTTTTAATTTAATAAACGCATAAACGAATCTAAATCGTTGGATTCTAAGAAGTTGTAGTGAAAAGTGTTGAGATAAAGTCTTAGATTTAATCAATTGATTCTATCAAACAATATTTATTATATTATTTATTAATTTAATCAAACAAATCTTAATTAAATCAGGCCTTTCATTTAAACATTTCAACTCCTATAGTTTCAATTGTAATTTCTAAGTCTTTAACCGTTAAATTTTAATTCAATACAAATTAAATCTTTCGATTTTGATCTTTTATCTCAACACTTTAACTCTGGTAGTCTTTACTATAATTCATGAGCGTTGAACCTTAAATTTAATTCAATATAACTTGAACATTTCAATTTTAATTCAATAATTTTGAACCTGATGTTATTTTAAAAATCTAAGTTATAAGATGAGTCTATTTACATTTTATTTTTAATTTTTTACACTTTAAATAAATATTATTTATTCTAGTGCAAATGGTAAATCTCAATTTATGTCATTTTATAATTGTTCACGGTGGTAAATTGAATTATATCTGCTTAGAGTAATAAAAAATAAGATAAAATGATATAAAATATAATAAGTTATAAATTTGTAAATTTTGCAGTAAGATAAAAAGTGAATAATTTTTAGGGAGTATTTGATACAATAAAAATAGTTGAAAATCTCTAAAAACTTTTATAATTTTCTAACACATTTTAAATTTTACGTATTTTGTGAAATTTAAAATAAATTTATATATTTATATATTCTAACAACCTTTTACAAATTTTAATAATTTTTTCATAAATATTAAAAATTTGTTCACAAACCTCAATAATATTTTACAAATTTCAATAATTTTTTCAAAATCTTAAAATTTTTTTCACAAATTCTAACATAAAAATGTTCTGATAGATCAAAAAAACTGTTTCAACGAATTTTATCCACAAAAAGTTAACATAAAAGTAAAAAAATTATTATTTATTTTTAAAAAATATAATTTAATAGCTACACATCAAGGAGGTGTTTGGATGCACCCAAAATTCTGAAAAACTCTAAAAATTTCTAAAACTTATCTCAATGCACGCCTTACGAACCCACAATTTATCTCATTTTATCTTACTTTTTATTATACCAAACACCCTCCAAATATTAAAAAATCACTCAAATTATATTTTTTATTATATCAAATGCCTCCTTAAACTTTTTCAAAAACTTTCAAATGTTTATATCAAAACGAACGAAGCGGTAATGAGCGTCTTAGTTCTCACTCTCAAGAATTTCATTTTGTAAGAGGGTAGTTACGATAATTTCACTACTTGTTCCTACGGTCCTACCGCTTACCAGTTCCCTGTTCTTCCCCCACCCCCTCTCTCTCACCAGACTCCAGCTGCATGGGATGGGAAGTTCCAAGGCTGTGCAACTCTCGAACTTTCTATGTTTATAGCTTTCCTGAGGTATCTCCCTTTTCTTCTTTTCTTACATCTACTTCCCTGTTCTCAATCTTCCTCCCCTTAGCCTTCCACAGTCCAAAACACAAACAAAACATTCTCTTCTTCCCTCTTTCGTGAAGTTCCCTTTCCGATACTACTCTGACAAAGTCTTTTCCACCCCCAAACCTTCTCAGACACTGTTCTTTGTTCCCAGGACTCTCTTTCTGTTGTACAAGTAGGTGAGTTTTTCAATTTCTTGATGATATTCCAGGGGTAGAACCTCGAAAATCACATCTTTTATGCTCCTTGGAGATTTCGAACTCAAAACCCATTTCTTTTGACTGGGTTTGTGATCTTCTTGCAGATCTCCAAAGCCAATAGGTTTTCCTGGGTTTTTATCCAGCTTTTCTCAGGTGCCCAACTTTGTTTGTTTGGATTCTTTTAGTTTTAGCTGGGATTCCTTGAAGGTCTTTAGGTTTTGAAGCTATGATTTTGAATTGTTGAAAGGTTGTGGCTTTTTGCTTAGAATCCTTCCAAGATTGCAGCTCCTTTGACAATTTTGCTAATTTGGTCTAAACCCCGCTGACAAAATTTTGGGGCATCTTCAGCTATGTAATTAGGGTTTTTTTTTGGTTAAGCCTGTTTGGTGATTAATATCCAAACATGGCTGCGACTGGGCACTGTTTTGTGGAATGGAAAGAGCAATTTGTTTCCAAGGAGAGGGGCAACCGTGTGGTTCACTATTTTTTAAAGGATATTTCAGGGGAGTCCATTCTTGCTGTTGTGGGCACTGAAAGGAGTGTGAGGCACATGTTCTATGTTGTTTCTGAGGACTTTGTGAATGCTCATGGGGCAGAGAATTCGGTCCATGCTGGCTTCAGATGGAGATCCAGGAGGGAGGTTGTGAATTGGCTCACATCAATGCTTTCAAAGCAGCATAGGCAAATTGATGGATCCAGTATGTTTTGCCCCTCCCTCTGTGTGTATGCGCGTGTGCAATTTCTTTTTTCTTCATTGAAATCTCATTTGATTGTTTTGCCATTGTAGAAATACACGAGGTTGTCGCTTTAGTTTATATATAGTAGGATGCTTCTTCAAATGTTAATCCCTAGAGAACCCTATGAAAAAGTCACTTGAACTGGGCTTTGCTTTGACTTTCTAGAGCTCAGATATGTTAGCACTTATCAATCATAAGGATTGCTTGCCATGTTATGAACATTATATATGGTTTGATGGGTAAATTTTTATTACTTCTCCTCTGAATCTTGTTGGTAAGGTATTTCTTGGTCTCTCCACCCCATGGTCAGGGGGTTTGAATCATATTCCTTTTCGTCAGTAAAATTCCTTGCAGAAAAATTCTTACTGATATGTGTGTGTGGGTGGGCTGGCGGGCGTATGTGTGTTTGTGTGTGCATATGTGTTCATGATTTGATACTCTTGCGGAATCTTAACTCTCAAAAACTTGGCAAATGGTGCTTTTCTTTTCTTCTGTTCTGGAGTTTACGAATTTAGATTTCGTGTTCTTTTCAGAAACTATCTTTGCAATCTTGCAGATATTCTTGTTCTATGGGTGAGCAAACATCTGCAACCCAATGTCTTGGTTTCTCAGCAATCGATAAATGTGTCTCTATGCACTTTCACTTTCTTAAGAAATTATTGCCTTACATGAATGATCGATGGACCATCTGTCTTGCTTTAGAGCTGCTACATTTTGATAGAGTTATTGGCTAAATATAAACCTAGCCTGTATTATGCGTCAGTCATCACCATCAAGCTTTAGATGGTAAGTGTTTCGGTCCTGTTAGTATTGCATAAAGGCACTTGTAGAGACATGAAATCCAAATCTACAAATTAGGGATTCTATTTGATTGCTTCATTTGTAACTTGTAAGCCATCAATGATGACAATTATGACCTAGACTGCTCAGCGATCCATCTTCTAAATTTAGCAGGAGTCTTCTTATTATTAATCTTGGTTGGTGTTGGCCTAAGGGTAACTAAAGAACCTTCTATGAAGCTCAATAGTTGCAATAAAAAAAGGTTAAATTGGATGAATGAACCAAAGGCCGCTTTTGGTTAAGATGTCTGCGTATCGCAAAGAATTATTACATTTCTTAACTTTGTGTACCCTTGACAAATAAGGTCTCATGCTTTGTTTATCATTTCTTTTTCTTTTGTTGTTTTTCATTATCTGTGGTAGGAAAACCGGATGTTAAGATTAGGTTACGATTGTTGCCGAGGTAATCCAAGGTACTTAGTGTTGGAAATTATGCTCTATTCCAATATTTTTGTGCAACGGTCCTTATGAAACAGTTTGAAAAGACATGTAAACCTTTACCATAAATACACGGTTATGTGAAGTGGGAAGCAACCTGTTTGTGTGCAATCTGATATGCCTGTTACGTAGCAGTTGTCTGGCCTTGGTTATTTGTTGTAGCCTATAATAGTTGCAGCTTATATTATAAAGCTTTGTCTTGGTTTGGTTGTCAATGATTTTTTGTTGTACAAAAATATTTGTTGAATTTAATTGCTTCAAACCAGATTGATTGTTCCTTTGATGTCATCTGATTCTTGATTGTCTTTTGACTATTTGTGAGTCAGAACCACCAAAGGATGATCCAACTACCAAATTCAGTGGTCAACTGACTGACATGCCCCGCCACAAGGTTATCTCTTTTCTGTTTTGTGCTTATTCACATGTAATAATGTCTTTGTATGCTCACTTTACACCTGTGATCAGGGTGGTTGGGCAAGGAATTTGAAAGGACACACTTCGGACATCATGTGGTCAGGTGTTGCATGGACATGTGGTAAACAGCTCAAGCATTATCCAGCATTTTGCAGGAATGGTATTTCAATAGCGGTGAGCACTTGCCAATTCTGAAAGAGAAATAATTTTTAATAGGAAATGAGTTAATGTGAAGGGGCAGGTTAATGCTACAGCTAATATCAGTTATTCTGAAAAGGAAAATTTGTGTGATAGATTCTTAAATGGGTAACTATAAGAGAGAGTTGATGCTGGAGTCACTATGATGTTGAATGATCTCTATTGAAAGAACCATTGATTATGAGTCTCAATTAAGTGATATGACTTAATTTAATGGGAATCATGTGTAATGTGAACCCTGAGAAATGTCTACATCTTTCTAAACTCTGAACTTTTAGGTTTCAATATCAGGTTTCAGATTAACAAGCTGCAAAAATTATGCGTCCTATTGTGGTGACTTATGGTCTGCCTGAAGTTGCAAAATGCAAACCTTACTTGACCTTTCCAAATGGCAACCTCATTTGACATGTATTTTCTTTTTGCTGGCATTTTTTTTTATTGACTCCAAGGCTGTTCTTTTCCCTCTCTTTTCTAGATACAATCCTTTGTCTTTGTTATGGCCGAAGAAGACACTAGCTACCTTGCATATCTGGAAGATATGTATGAAGATAGGAAGGGACAGAAAAAGGTCAAAGTGAGGTGGTTTCACCATAATCAAGAAATCAAGGGTGTGGTTTCTCTAAGAAATCCACACCCAAAAGAAGTATTCATCACTCCTTGTGCACAGGTAATCAGTGCAGAGTGTGTTGATGGTCCTGCCATAGTCTTAACTCGTGAACATTATGAGAAATGCATTGGTTTTTTTCCGAATGCTTTATTAGCGAGAGTACATCTTTGCTATAGACAATTTAAAAGTAACCGTGTCAAGCCCTTCAAATTGACTAAACTGCGTGGCTACTTTGATCAACCAATTTTCTCCTGTTTGGACCCTGATTTCTTTGACGATGAAGAGTTCAGCCCAGGGGACAATGTAAAGGTTGGATCTAAAAGGACGAGAAGTTGTAAAATGCGTCAAGGGTTGGCATATGGACCATTATGCCAAAACTCAAAGTATGACTTGTTCAGTAGGAGACTAATTACCCACAAGCATGTTGAGTGCCAGCTTTGGCATACCCAAAGTTTTAAGGTTAATGAAAAGGTGGAGTTACTTTGCCAAGATAGCGGTATCAGAGGCTGTTGGTTCAGGTGTACAGTCTTGCAGGTTTCCAAGAAGCGGATAAAAGTCCAATATGATGACGTGAAAGATGAAGATGGATGTGGCAATCTTGAGGTATGCTTATTCAGCTGAAATGCTTTTTTTCTAGTTTTGCATTGTATGACTAAAATTCAAAATTGAAAAGGAAAACGATAATGGATCATCCTTCCAATTGTTACACGTGAATAATAAATTACTTCTTTCCATGTTTTTGGACTTTGAAATTCTTCCTGACTAAAAAGAACTTCAATAGTGGGTCAATTCGCAGCTGCCCTCAGTATGGAATTTAAATCCATAGGTGCATTGCGGATTAGACTAGGGTTCATTATTATTATGTTTTGGGCTTTTTGGCTAGAAGTTGGTTTCAGTGGAAGCTCTTTTTAATGTAATTTGAAATATCTTTTCTGTATGCTTTTTATTTTTTTCTTTTTCTTTTTTTTTTCCTCCTTTTATTTCATTGTCCTTTTTCAACAATTTTTTTTTGCTATTTTAGTGCAAGGGATTCTGCTCTAACATAAATTAACTGCAAATTAATTTGTTGTACATTGTAAAACACAAGACAGACTGTTTCCTTTGACAGAGTCTTGGCCGCATATGGTGTTGTCGCTTTTTTCTTATGTTATTAGTCCATTGAAGTGGATTAAATATGTGAAAGATCTAAATCACAATGTCAATCAATCACTTTTGATGTTTTAGTTTGTTGCTATAAGAGTGGTCCCAACATGGTGTTTGTAACTTTTCGCCCGAGGCTTTCAATTTCCAAAATGGGAATTCCATATCCTGCTAGAAAGTTGGATCACTAATGGGTCAAGAAGCATTAATGATCATCTTTTCATCTCACTAATATGTGGCAATTTTTTTTAGCTGGAAATCAGAAATTAGTGTGACACCTGTGAGTTTAGAAATTAATGAGTCAAGAAGCATTAATGATTATCTTTTCATACCAGTGATACCACTAATTTGGGGCAATTTTTTATGAGCTGGAAAGCAGAAATTAATGTGACACCTGTCAGAAGTTTGGTTTCCACTTATTTGCGATGTAAAAACAAGTTTTTTTCTGTTCTTTTCTTTTTCTTTTTAATTTTTATTTTATGTGTGTGTGTGTGTGTGTGTGTGTGTGTGGAAAGGCTATCTTCAGTTATATGATTTATATGAAATTAGTTCCATTTGGATTGAAATTTCTTGCACGCATTGTGTATCAAAGCTCGAGTTATAAATCTCAAACCTGTGGGTTAGTTCTGGGTGTTAACCCACCTATTTATCTAGGTGGACGGAACAACGAAAGTTTTTTAAATTTTTCGTCAATTTTTAGGAATGGGTCCCCACTTTCAGACTGGCCATACCTGATAAACTTGGAATGAGGTGCCCAGGACGCCAAGCAATAAGGCCTGCCCTCCCTCACAATCAGATGGACGTCACCTTTGAGGTTGGAGCTCCGGTGGATGCATGGTGGAGTGATGGCTGGTGGGAAGGGGTGGTGACTGGAATTGTTGAATCTGGAGACGAAAGTTTACAAGTCTACGTACCGGGTATGCTCTTTGGAACTTAATATATTTTTCATTTATTTATATATTCCGTTACTCCTGATAAAAAAAAAAAAAAGTGTCCCCACCTATTTCTTGAATTCAATATTTATTTGGGTGATGTCAGGTGAAAACATACTTTTGATTATGAGTCGGAAGAACTTGAGAGTTTCAAGAGATTGGATGGGAGACCAGTGGGTTGATATTGAGGTGAAACCCAGCATTCTTTCAGCCATCTCTGACATTATCAAGCCAGAAACAAAGCTTTCAGCTTCCTCAACCGCTGTGAAGGAGCCCGAGTCTGTTGATTTTCCCGTGTCGTGTCAGAGAGTTCCCACCACTACAAAACTCGATATAGTTGAGGAGGAGAAACTCGACAGCCTCGACTTAGATGATTCAGCCCGCTGCGATGGCCTTTCAAGTGATATGAATGCTGAGAAGCTGCCAGAGGATGAAGAGGGAGATAATGATAATCATGTTAATGGAAGTCCTGAAAAAGAGAATAATAATAATGTTGGAGTCACTGATGATGAAGACGACAAAAATAACAGCCTTGATGAGGAGGATGATACTAGGCAGGAGGGAGAGGAGTTAGAAACAGCTGGGCAGAAATGTGGAGCAGAATTGTTGGAAGTGGTTGCCTAATATGTTCTGGGCAGAAGTTCTTAGTTCCATTAAGTGAGTCTGAGAATGCTAGGATGTTTGTAAATAGAAAAAAAGGAAAGGTGTTGGGGGGACTTGGATTGCTAGATTCAATTTAACTCTCAGTAGTGTTAGTTTTAGGTGTGTACAGCAATGAGGTAAGAATTCTTTGTTGATTTCTGTCCTTTTAACTGATTGTTTTGGAGAATAGGTGACAGAGAACCCCTTTTTAAGTTAGATTCTCTAATGAGTTGGATCTGTGCAATCCCTACTTTGTGGACTTTTTTGGTGTGTTCTTAATTTGCTTGTACCTTTGCGAACTTGTTTTAGATTCACTAGTTATGCTCTCTCTCTCTCTCTCTCTCATATCATTATTATTATTACTAGTGCTTGCTTACCTTTTTTTTTTTTTAAATTAGAATTATTTCCTTCAAGTCCGTACAAATAAGAATTCTTTATGCTGGGTTAAGAGCATGAATTTATTGGAAGAAAAAAAATATAAGGAAAGTAAAATTAGTAATTAATGTAATTTTTGTACAATGTTTTTTAGTATGTAATTTTTGTACATTTTACAAAATAAAAGTTGAATACTGTTCATAAATATTCATTTATTTTAATTTCAATTTTTTTAAATCTATAAAAAATTAAAATAAATAGAAATTTTTTCTTTATTTGTATTTTTATATTTTTTTATATTTTTTCTTTCCTTCCACAAATTCATGTTCCAAATATAATTGAAGGTTTCCTTTAAATAGTTAGGGATTTTAAATTCATGAATTTGAGATTAAAAATATTGTATTAAAGAATTCATAATTTTTTCCAAGAGATACTTCCATAAAAAAGAAATGGCTTTGTGGATACATGTTTTTCTTAAAAAAAAAAAAATAATAAATAAAATAATTGTTATGTCAAATTAAAAAAAAAATTCAAAACTTTCATACATATATATATATTGTTGATAAGAACTACAGGAAATTGAAAATAAGAATATAATCTTGCATTGAACTCATTTCTAATCTTGTTTATGTGAAATTAATACAGATAAAAATAGAAGGTCTTCAACTGTTTAGGTAAAGCCCTCCCGTGATTTCTTTCTATGAAAAAAGAAAAGTAAATAAATATATATATTTTTTGTATAATTATACTTATAGTCACTATAATTGTGACACAAAATACTTAAACTTGCTGTACTTGTCCATCTGTAGTTATGGTTCTTTAATTTCTCACTTTTTTAACATGATTTTGAGCATAATTTTTGTCAAGATACTTTAGTTTTTATAACCAAAAAAAAAAAAAAAAAAATTATCTCAGGTTCAAATTTTTTTCATAGCAACTATTTTGGACTTCTGTAGTATAAACTTGTTTCAATAAAATATTTCCTTTGATGATGAAATGATCCTTAACAAAAATCTATAATGTTTTAGAGACATTTATTTACTATTATCTAAAGCACAAAATAAATCACAAACTGTAAAAGTTGACTTTTGGTGTTGATAGTCCAATATATATGTATATATCTAACTTATACATGTTATAATAGATATATTAAAGATTTTGATATATCTATACAAGAGAAAAAAATCTGGGGGAAGAATTTCAAAGCAATAAACAAGAGATAGAATTCTAGAAGAGCAAATCGGGAGACCACTTAATTTAAGATGAAGTTACGTTCTCAATTTTTTTGGGTACAAATCTTCCATAATATTTTGTTAGCATTTCGTTCATTAACATCACTAATTTTTAACTCTCCAAAAAATAATAATTTTTATCAATTTTCTCTAACTTCTATTAATTTTTTTTCTAATTTTTTAAAATTATTTTCAACTGTTATCAATTTAATTTTCCTAACTTTTATAAATATTTACTAAACACTCAACCAAAAACTAACGCAATGTAATGAAAAATTACACCTTTTTTATTTTTTGGGTGATGCCAAATAACTTTTAAATGAGTATGTGGCCAATTTATATAATAATGTAAGTAAACATTTAAAATTTACAAAAGATTGATATTATAAAAAAATTCAAAATGCAAGGATTTAAACAAAGAATACAACGACAAAAAAAAAAAAAAAAGGTTGTAAAGAAATAATATTGAAAAAAAAAAAAAAAGTACTACAGTCTCAGCCATTGGTCTCCAGCTATGAAAGTCCTATTCAGAAAGGGTTTCACTTGCTCACAATTGAAATTCCTTAACCATGGCCTTCTATTGCTGGTGTCTGCACCTTTGCTTCTGCACTTGTATTCCCCAAACACTGCAGTCCTATAATATAAGCAATATGAAGTTATTAAACTACATCTCAAGTTTAATTTGAATTTAATTGTTCAACAATCAAAAAAATATAGCAAAATTATATCTAATATTTTCATTTTTTATTAATTAAATCAGAAGATAGATTTATATATTTATATATATGTGAGTACATATATGTACTTTTGCCTGGATAGTTGATCCCAATCACCCCACCCGGATGAAGATACCATGTTGTGAAAATAACAGTAGGAATAAATAATTCTTGAGTAATCTCCCCAAGCTCTTCCCGAATCTAGCGTGCCTGTTCCATTAATTGTGCAGTTAACAAAAGAGAACCCCGTGTCCTTATCTTCTGAATCTCTATGATAAGCTGCAATTGGTCCGAATGGTTTTTAGCATTCGAGTGAAGAAGACATTTGCTTATTCCAACACACAATATGCAGCATTAGTATATTCATCACCCTCAACAAAATACCCTTGCAGTTAATTGTTCTTAAGTTGAATATTAGCAAAATGCACAATTCCAGTGGCTTTCGACAAGCGAAAAGGCTGATCAGATGGCAGCCTGCAATGCAACATTTAAAACCCTTGTTCCTGATGATGGGTATTTCTTTCTGCTTTATAAAAGATCAGGTATTTGCATCTTATGCAGTTGTTTTAGTCAGTTGTTTCAGCAGCGTTCTGATCATCCTAATACATTTTTGCTTTTTTCAGATGGCAACGAAGCAGAAAATTAGTATAAAACTGAGGTCTTATTGGGTGCCATTGATTGAATATTCATGCAAGCAGATAATGGAGGCAGCAAGGACAACCAATGCAAAGACCGCGGGACCGGTGCCATTAGTGCACTTAAATCTCCACACGTGCACAAAGGATAGATTCCTTGATGCAGCTTGATCATCCTGCTGGGGTCGATGTGGAAGTCAAGCGAGCTCTGACAAAGGTCTGCTGCGGCTTCATTGAGCATTTGCTCTGAACACGGTCGACAAAAGAACTGCAATGTTTCTTAAAGTAAGTTTTGTAGATAAAGAGTGTGGCTGGAGTGA
>JAVXUM010000037.1:30351288-30361508 GCA_035590655.1 Pouteria glomerata
CCCCCCCCCCCCCCCAAAAAAAAAAACAAAAATAACAAACACACACACTGTCCTGAATCCTGATAATTTGAGGATCTCCATGTCTCACGTTCATCTCCATATTCATATCGTGTCCATGTTCCAAGTTTGTATTTATGCTTCTTAGATCAAATAAATTAAAATTATCTGGCTGAAAGCCTGAAACTATTGAAGATAATTTGATTGCCACATCAGTGATAAATCTGCTAAAGAAGAAAGCGGGCTCTCCAACTAAAAAATGCAGCAGTACAGGGACATAAAAACTACAGAGTTACAACATTATTTTGTTCAGTATCATTCTTTTGTGTTTCGAGAATTTTTGCATAAGTCCTTGTTTGAAACAGATTAATGCCAAAGTTTGATTATCTAGGTCAAATTGTAATAGTTTTTTGGACTACTATCTGATGAACAGGTGGACTTATTTTAAATTTGTTATCTTTTTGACTTGATAAATCATACAATAAAAAATGTAAATGAAAAGAAAAATTGATGTCTATTTTGCAGATTTAATGTCAGTCTGGAATCTTCTCAGAGAGTTTCGCATCAGGAAGGTCCACATGGCTGTTGTTCTTAATGAGTATGGTGGAACTGTTGGAGTATGTATACAGCATAAACTGTTTTAAGTACAATTCTCTCTAGCTTATTTGTAATACCATGCCTTTGGTGCTTACATATGTTTTGCAGTTGAGCCGTTCGTCATTATATTCACGAGTTTGGTTTTTTATGTCCATGTTTGGAATGTTAATTACTTCTTTTATTTCATGTCTGAAACTGATAGTATCCTTGGAAGATGTGGTTGAGGAAATTATTGGTGAAATCTTTGATGAAAATGATTCGAAAGTAAGGATCCTTCAAGCTTTTTATATTTGTTATATCCACTGTTCGAAATATGCATAATCTCTCATGCCGATTTTCTGTGCATCCCTATGCTAACTTCCTGTTAATTGACATTATTAATGCCTTCCTTACTGTTGAGATTGTAGTGATACTTGTTAAATAGAGAAGTCAAGGAATAAAATACAATTTTTTTCCATGATATGATTGAAAGTTTCCGTTTACTAATAGGTCAAAACACTAGTGGGATAATCTAATGTTTCCATTGAAACACATCAAAACACGCCAAAATATATCGGCTCCGTTTGGAGCAAGAAAAAACTCTGAAAAATGATGAAAAATACTGAAAAACTCTAAAAATTGTTCGCTTTTTATCTCACTGTGTGAATTACGAACTCACAACTTATCTTTTTTAATCTGATTTTATTTTACTTTTTATAACTCCAAACGCACCTAATCATAATATACAAAACAGTAAGTTGCTTAATTAACTTACTATTTTCTTCATACATTTAGATATATTTTTTATTTATGTTTCTAAACATTTTTTATTGTATATTCATTTGCATCCAATGGTTGATAAAGAAAATTCACATGTAGGAGGTCAAATGCAAATCTTGGGACCTTTATTTACTCATGCATTGACAAATTGCGGAAACTTACAGACACTGATGATTAGCATACTTCTTCTTGACTACCATCTAGCATACATGATATATTGTCAGTGTTGTTTATTTGTTTGATAAATGTTCTAGAAATAAGATAATGTTAAATTTGAGCAGTTTTAAATTCCTTTTGGAGGCCAAATTGTTCTCCAAATTGTTTGTGGGTGGGTGGGCCAAAGCAGCTGGAGTGCCATGGGAGCACAAAGTACATTATGATCCCACATATCAGAACCCATTAGCCTCTCGCCACTTGAATTGCAGTTTACCAGGCCCCTTCTTGCAGAATCATTCAGTTGATTTGCAGCATATGATCTGGAATCTGGATGGCTAGCAATAGGACAAAACAAAAGGTCCATGGCCTCTGCCAAAAAAAAAAAAAATCTGTTTCCAGCATAACCAACAAGAACCCTTGTTCCGAAGCTAACTTTGAATGCTGTCAAATTGCACATACTTCAGCAGTGAGAGGGGAAGTCCATCTAGTCACTGCAAGAATCCTGTGATCCAGTCTACCACTGTGTTGAATGAGGCCAGCTAACTTTGAATGCTGTCAAATTGCACATACTTCAGCAGTGAGAGGGGAAGTCTATCTAGTCACTGCAAGAATCCTGTGATCCAGTCTACCACTGTCTTGAATGAGGCCTCCAATCCCCGTAGTTTCTGGGATACCTCTCATTGAGGCATCAGTATTCATAGCAATATCAGATAAAACTTTGTTCTTATTTTTAACAGCTAACAATTAAGTGGGTGTTGGTGAGAGCCATTATGTGTAGTTGTTGACATAGATGTTATCCTGATCGTTATTATTAATTTTCCTGTAATGTTTTATTGTTTTATGGAAGGAGGAAATCCGGATAAAAACTGGTTATATTGTAATGATAGCAGAGGGGATATATGATGTGGATGCAAATACAGCAATTGACCGCCTCTCTGAAGATCTCAATGTCAAAATGCCCGAGGTATTTTATATTTCTCTTGTTATAATCAGTTAATTTTTGGTCATGGTGATTGAATTTCCATGACTATTTGGTGCTTTATTTACACTTAGTAAAATTGGGAATTAAATTTAAACCAGTTTAAGTTCAAATACCCCCAATTATTATTATTATTATTGGGTGAGCTTATTTGTATTCTACTTTTAATTTCTTGCACTCCAAATAGGTATTATCCATTGCAAGAAAGGATGGAGTGTAAGAATTTAAAAGTAGAATGTGAATGGTGATTCCTTATTATTATTACTATTATTTTGCATTCGCTTAACTCAAATCTATTTTTACGTTGACAGGAATAACTTTATGAATACTGAAGAGCAAAAAATATATAAAAAAAAAAAAAGAAGGAAAAAGATGCAAAAATCCATGGCACAACTGTGACACAGAATTTTAGTTGGAGAACTGAACAAATTGAAATGTACTCCGTTAGGTGCACCTAAAGAGCAGATACTCATTAAAAATTGATCGTTTCTTATCGTCAGACAAAGTTCCAATCCTTTTCTGTTCAAATCAACGAACATGCCACCACTAGCACTTCAAACCCTGTCTTGAATTTTACTAACCCGTCTCTCCAGTACTTGTTGCTTTACATATTGGAGATATAATTGTTTGAGCGAAATAAATTTTCTTACAGGATGATATAACTTGTATATTTGAGTAATGGACTAATATTTCAACCGTATGTTAGAGTAAACCCAACATATGAGTACACTTGATCAAAAACTTTTTTTCCTTAATTCTTTTCAGTAACTCTAATAAAGGGAACTTTCTACTCCTTTCATTTGTATGGTTGGTTCTATCTTTCCGCTTTTCCCCTTTATTTTTGTTCTTTCCTTATTAATCAAAAAGCAAAAATTGTTTGAGCAGTAGTTCTTTGTTTAGCTCTCAGTGCATCCTTTTGTTGTCTTTTACTAGTTTCATTTTATTTTATTCCCATATTTGTTTTGCAATTATTATTACTAGCAATGACGAAAGGATTGAACGGAATAACTTGACAATTGTGTGTATATATATATATATATACGAGAGTATACAAAATAGGAAACAAGAATATTCTCTCTAATCTCTCTAATCAAAGCAAATCTCCTACATTATGAAAAAAGAAATCATTCTACCATACTTACAATGTTCTAACAATTACCATTATAACAACTGATATAAAAAAAAATCTTATTATTATTGGGTTCAAAGTTCAGGCAAAATGAATTTCTGCCTTTCAACTGTCATCGCCTTTTAATTTTTTGTATTTATTCTTGTTTTGCTTAGTCAAGGAGCAATCATCAATTGCTGAATACACTTTGAAAGCCTCTCTTTTTCAGGGTCATCAATACGAGACAGTATCAGGTTTTATATGTGAGGCATTTGGATATATCCCAAGGACCGGTGAAACAATAAAAGTAGTACTTGGAAAGGAAAATCGGGAAGAGCTTGATGAATATTTCGAAGCTGAGTCTGGACACCAAGATCAGATGGAAAAGAATCAAATTTTTAAGCTTGAGGTATGATTTTCATTCTTTCCTAGTTGCAGATCTTAATACAGTTCTTTTCATCCAAAAGGAGTGGTTTACAGTATGTTGTCTTCTAAGCATTTATCCTTGGATTTGGCTTATGTGCTACTTTGTGATATCACCTTATGAAGTGCAATTTACATCGAAAGCAATATTCTGGACAATATTGAAAACATCCTATCTGAATTATTAAGCTCATAACTTAATGCAGAACCATTAACAAGCCAACAACACAAATCCTAATCCAACAAGTAGTAGTTTTTCCGTACAACTTTATATGTAGTTCGTGAGTTCTTATGTTTCAAATTTCTAGTTGTATATCATTATTGGTTAGTGATTTAGAAAACAATGGTACAGTATTATGAAATCAGAAGTTTGTATATGCAGTGAAAAATGCACTTGACTTTGAAATTTTACGTACTTTTCAGGTGTTGGGAAACTGGCGTTGTAGGGTAATAAGTTATGTCTTTATGATGAATTTTGTCGCACAGTCCAGGCTGCTAGGGACTGGCTGATTCCAAATGCAACAAAATTAAAACTTCCTGATTGCTTTAGCATTCAACTAAAACCCATATCCCATATTTGCCATATTGTTGGTGTTGAGCAAAAGGAATAACTTGAGAATGCTTCTTAATCAGCTGACATGGAACATTTCAATTGAGAAGTAATTTGTGTGTGTGTGTGTGTGTGTGTTGGGGGGGGGGGGGGGGGCGGAGTGCAAAAGGGGTGGGTTGGTGATGGGTTTAAACGGGTTGAAAGTTAAATGGGTGCAACTCAAACCGACCCATTTAAAAGACGTGTTGGATATGGATGGGTTAGATATGGGTTAGTACAAACCCATGAATCCGTATTCAACCCATTTACTTTTGACCCAATTTATTTTTTTCTAAATTAAAAATTTATTTCAATTAATTTGTTAATATATATATATAATTATATCATTATTATTTTGATCAATTCATCCAATGTTAGAGAAAAAAAATTTGAAATATATATTATATGTAGTTATAATTTTTATATAATTAATAAAATAATATGACCCAAACTCATTTAGTATAAATTTAATTAGGTGAGTTAACGGGTATGTGTTGATTTTGCCACCCCTAAGAATGTGGATGGGTTTGATTTAGACATAGAGATAGTTTTCAAGAAGCAAAAAAATCAAGGATTGTGATTTCATGTAAGTTGATGGTTTATTGATGATGATCATTAGTTGCATACACTAGATTAGTGTTACTTATTTTTTCTTTAGTCCTGGCATGAACGGCGTGTCTATTGGGAATTTGGGAGTAGATTTAGTTTTGGCATGGATGGCGTGTCCATTGGGAATTTGAGAGCAGATTAATCAAGGGGAACCGTCAACCCAAAAAAAAAAAGTTTAAAAAAAATTCAAGGTAATAGTTTTTTGGATATTGATCCTAAGAAATTTATAATAATAATAATAATAATAATAATAACAACTAAAACCACTACAATTAAGGAAAAAAAATATATATAATTTTTTCAAAATTTCTAAAACACCAAACAGGTTTCAGTTAACCGCCCAATTAAAACCTATTTATAAATGGGTGTTTTAAAAATTACCTATTAACAACCCAATTAATAAAATAACGGGACCCAAACCCATTTGTTATTAGTTTAATTGGAAGGGTTAATGGGTATGGATTAACTTTGCCACCCCTAGTGTTGGGGGGGGGGGGAGAGCAAAAAGGGCCGGAAAGGAAGCAGATTTTGCTGTTCAGCTTTACATGACTGTAATGTGTTGATATAAAAATGGGTGATAATTGATTCATTCCGCCATCAGAACAGCTGGATCATACTACTTGAAGGGAGAGATGAACATAGTTTTTGTTTTATGGAATGAAACAAAATGAAAGAAAACTGTAGGTAGAGAAAGAATTTTTTTTCTTTTTTCTTTTTGGTCGTAGTTTTAGGCGGAAGTTGCACTGGAGATTATTTTAAATTTTGGAAAAAATTTCTTCTTTGTTATGTTATTTATTTAGTTATTTTTTTGTTTATTGTTTTTGTATTGGGTTTTTTTTATTTTTTATTTTTAAGATGAAGAAAAAGCTTCTGTGGATGGACGGACGGTGTCTTCCGTTGCATATTTGTAATCCTTTGTGATAGCACTAGAATGGATACGTTGGATGGTTACAATAGACCTATAGTTGACCGTATTATTTTGGTCACTGCTTTGCATTAATGGGTTAGCAATTGATTCAATATTCCGCTATTTAACTTTTAGTGGCGTGCTGATTAATTTCAATCCTACGGTTCCTACCTAGTATCGTGCAGCAAGCTCTACTCCTGGCAATGTACTTGTTATTTCTTCATTTGATTTCTGAGAAGAAAGAATATTTGGAAGTCCCGTACAGTACCTCCCAACCCCAAGCTTTGATTTGAATCCAAGTTTCAGTTCTTTTCTCTTATTTCCTCAGCAATTTGGCAGACTAAAGCACAGCAAATATACAATCTTAATTGGCAGTTTTGTCATTTGCAAAACTGACTAGTGTTCATATTGTCCATGTTGCAGATATTAGAAGGAAATGCTAGAAAGGTGAGTGCAGTTTGGTTTGAACGGGTAAACTGTGATGTTGCGGCATTGGAGTCGAAAGAAGTAACATGCATGGTTCCTAAAATCATGAAAAGGAAATGGAGTGGCAATGATGACCTGGACAATACTGACTATGACAAGCTCCCATACCAAAATAGAGCAGACGCTGAACTTTCTTACGGTGATATAATTAGTGAACATGAATATGATCATGAGCATCACAGTAAACAGTAGTATTTTTTTACTATTTTTGGGGTATGGCTAACCCCCCATTAAACAGTAGTTGCATTATTTGCACTCTTCCCATTCTTACAACACCAAAAAGGAGGTAAAGGATTGAAACATCATAAAAAGGGGAATAAGCAATAAATAATGTAGAAGTTTTCACAGATGAAGAGAAGTATCAATATCTGAGTCCTCAAAGTTACTTGATCTGTACATGACTCTGTCTGTATACTGTAAGTTTGCAAAAGAGGGAGTCTCAATGGCCTGGGGATGGGCATGGTGGTTCTGAAAGTTTTGTTGGACAGAAGAGGTACCTTGGAGCGGCTGCCTTGGTGGAAGGACTAATTCAGAGTGGAAAAATAATTTGGATGGGTCTTGGCATGTGGTTGAATTGATGCGTTGCGACTGTCTCATGAGCTCTTTCTCCTCTCTCATCTCCTTTGCTCTCTGCAATTGTTTGAATCTCTCTTGCAGAAGAGCAATGGAAGAATGATTAAGGGATTCTCTGCTCTGCCTACTCATTTTAGAGGAAGATGGAGGCTGAGAATTAGGTGCAGTGTTGTTTAGAGTGGTTCCTGAAATAGATATAGGCCTATATATAGGAAGAAGGCTGTCATTTTGGAGCTATTCCAGCATGCATTTTGTGTGATCTCTGTTAGTTTCTTATATATTATTAGGAAAAAAAGGGTGGAGAATCGGCAACTGTTTTGCAAAATCCAAGAAAGAAGTTACTTCACCAATCTTAGGAGTGTGGGTTGGTGGGTGCATAAGAGGGGCAAAAGACCACCTGTTATTGAGAAAAGGATGGGAAAGAAAGTCCAGGTTGCTGGACTCTAGCTTTTGGAAGGGTCTCTTTTGGTGGAATAAAAGGGAGGGTGGTGCTCTGTCAGATTGTCCTCAGGATCCCTCGGGCTGTGGAGAAGATGGTGCACTTTGGGTTAGGTTTTGGAGGTTTGTTATTTTTCTTTCTTTTAACCATTCAAACATCCACTCTCCATTTGTGGAGGGCAGGGAGGGGGTTAAAGCAGAGGCAGAAATGTGCCAGAAAAGATGGGTTGAAAGAGGGAATGATATTTTGGGGGTTGATGTTTTTTGTGTACCTTGATTTAGCCTCCTTGGAGATCAGTGAAAAGAGAACCCACCAAAAGGGCACATTCCCTGTTGTCCTCGGAATGACTCTGCATTGAACCCGCCAAAGCCCCTACCCTTTCTTATCTCTATATCTATTACTTTTTCCCCCTTTCTGTATTGTCTTTGAGTTATTGGATGGTAGTGGCATGGAGGGAAGGAGTTTTGAACATAATGCGTATGTTGATATTGTTGGATGCTTTTGCAAGTTTGAACTTAAAAGAGCAACTATTTAGTGTGTTCAGTGTAAGCGGGCATATCTTGAGGAGCTGCCTATGGGCCTCAGAATGCCTGCCTCCCATCAAGTTTAAAAGATTTACCATATGTGGCTTCTGTAGAGATCCTTGGGCTTTTTATGATATTATCTACTTTTGATTTGGGATTTTTTTTTTTAATTAATTTAATACACAAGAATAGTTTTATGGTCGACCCATAATTCTTATGGTGTGTTTTGGTATGGAATTAAAAATCAAGGGTGTAAATTTTATGCAAGTAATTGTTAACATTTACTCTCACAAATTCTTTCTTTTTTATCTGGCTTTTTGAAAAATTAACATTTATCCATTTAAAAAGGGAAAATATTAATTATTAAATTTTTACAAAGTTTATATAATTAAAATTGGTGAAATTTTCAGGTGTCACCTTTATTTAATTCCATTTTGAACGCATTTCTAGAGAAATGTTAACGTAGTAAAATTGACACATATCAATTGTTAATTTTTGTGAAGTTTTAGTAAAATATATGAAGATCAACGACTGAGATCGATTGATTATAATAGACAATTTCATGTATTTATTTGAACGGTGGAAAAAGCGTGGTTATTTGCCCCTACAAGTAGAGGGGTAAGCTAGTGGCCAAAGGCACAAACGGAAAATCCATGGAAGAAGAAAACAAAGACCAGTCGAGGCAACAACTAAAAGGCACCCAGAATCAAACTCGATTGTTGGTGGATGTGATGATTTGGACATGTTTTGGTTTTTTCTGGTTTGTGTCCTGACCTTAGCGCAGGCATGCACGAGTTTGATTAGATTGATATTTTCGTTTATTTTTATAGAGATCTTTGGTTGTGTCTTCTCTTCTTCTGTGCTGACTTGCATGGACCCTTTCTCTTTTGATGAACTGATATTTTGAGATTTTGTGGTCAATCAGCTAATTCATGCCTCTTTTTTTTTTTTTTTTTTTTTTGCTTTTTGATTTTTTTAATATGAAACATATATATAGCAAATTGGCATTAACAGTGAAGCACAATTTAAAGACGTTCTGAGAGGCCTTGAGTTCATCAGAAGACGGCAATTCTGTTGGGTCATCATTGATTTAGCTTATATGCTATAACATTCATCCAAGACCATGATGGGAAAAGAAAGGTCCCTATGAGAAACTTAACTGAAAAAAGTTTTGATTTTTGTTGCTCTCCACTACCCCTATTATATATATATATATTTTCTAGTATCTCAAATATTATACTAAAATAAATGTAAATTTCAAATGAATAAAGAGTAAAATATAAAAATTATATATACAATTCACATTTAATGTTATTTTAATCTTTAATTTTAATTATAACAGTCAAATTTTTACAATTTCAATTAAGATACAATTGTACCATACATCGTTTATATTCATTTATTAAAAGGAGAACAAATTTGTCAATTTGCATGCTTCTTCCCCAACACCAAATTAAGCTTTTGCCAAATGCCAAGGAAGAAAGTCATTTGTTGATCCAACCTTTCTGCACCTCTACAATGCAACACAAACTTGACAGGACAAAGACCTAGCGGTGGATTAGTTTTGACAAGTCAATTGTCAAATGGTGTCTTTTCTTTATTTTTATGGGTTTCTCGAATCATTTATTGTTATGAGATTTTTTGCATCCACAAAATTAATGAAGTTAATAAAGAGATTAGGAGCAAGTTACATCAGCTAAACAAGATGGGTTTTGTTGTGCATGTAATATGCATAGGTTATAGATGACTCCACCAAGCACCAGGCATGAGTCCCCCACCTCTATCTCGAGTTGGCTAATCCATTCAATTACCATTACACCTCTATTTGGTTCCTTCAAAGAACTGCATCCATGTCTGTGCTTTCATTATGTCGTTTCTTGCCAACCAACTTTCATGAAACCGACGCACATTGTTAATTGTTAGTAATTTGTTTGGGATCAAGAGTTTTTTAAGTTGAATTGAGTTTCTCTATTTTTAATGAATTTCAATGTTTTCTATATACGTGAAAATTAACAGCTTTTGATTTAACTCAAACCATATCAAGCTTAATTAGTCTCAGTTGTGCATCAATTTT
>JAVXUM010000037.1:30464049-30475227 GCA_035590655.1 Pouteria glomerata
CGCGCGCGCTGGGTTGAGAGCTAGATGAGGGGCATTCAACCATAGTGTTCACATTTTAGGAATGCTTCAATGAAATTAAAAACCTTTCGCTTTTTCTTTTCTGCTAAACTCTCTATCTATCACTGGTACAAGACCAGACCTTCCCTTCCATCGACAATTAACAGCACGATCTTGATGCCCCAACAGATGGCCAAAACCCAAATATGAATATTTTGACCTAACCCAACCTTCTGCCTTCAATCTTGCTGATAGAACCCTGAAATCACCCATGTACTAAATGCTGATTTTTTTTTTGGTAGGTTACTAAATGCTGATTAGCCTATTCTTTTGTATATGATAATTGATTACACGAACACAGACAGCAGAACAGAAGAAAGTAATTTATAATACTAATCTCCACATCATCAGAGGCCAGCAGCACCTCAAATGAGAGAATCAAACAGTCATTTTATTACTAAAGGCAAATGTGATGGAACAATGCCAGCAAGGCTTACAAGTCATGGACTTCCATCATACTAAACATCTCAACATAAATAGGATAGCACCACACTACATAATAATAATAATAATAATAATAATAATAATAGTAATACATAATGAAAGCATTAGTCTTGATTCTAATTTCTAAAGTCAACCGTGTTTCATCCTCCGTTCGGGCGAAGCAAAAGCTCAGAAGAAAGCCCTGCTCCCATAAAACACTCGGGAGCCAGCGTTCTTTGATGCCTGTAATTTCTGATCGGAACTCGAATTTTCAGAACTGGCAGGTCCACTCTCAAGGTCCATTGGAAGCTTCATCTTAGCCAATGACTCAGTAAATTGCTGCATACTTTTCATGTACATGTCCACTATTTCCTGTTGCACCACCTTCTGCTCTGGTTCGAAGTTAACACTAACAACCGGCTTAGCAAATGTATTAACAGCCACCTCACCAGAGGCCTTACTTTCAGCATCTCTGACTTCTTCTCTTTTCTCCTTCACATTTTCCTTTGGAGTTGAAACTGATTCTTGATTTGGAGACTTACAAGCTCCTGGAGTATCACAAGAAGGAGAATTAGCAGGAAGTGAAGCAGATGAGGTTCCACTAGTCGACACGCTGCTGGGGGAAGAACCATGCTTTGGAAGCTGGATTGACTCGACAGTGCCAGTTGAGAAGCTTTCAACCACATGAACGCCAGTTTCTGAGCTGGGTTGATTTTCAGTATCAGAAGAGACAAAGCCCTCTGAGCTCTCCGAGTTCAGATCGGTGCAAGGAAGTCCAAAGTACTCTGAGACCATCAGACGGTTCTCATTCGCAATCTTTGGATCTGGGAATTCAATCTTATCAAGCTCACTCGGAAGTGACTCGGTTACTTCAGAGTCTTGGGCAACAGCACTTTCAGCCCCAGAAACAGACGGTGGAGTAATTGCCATCACTTCTGGGGAAGCTCCAGTATACGAGAGGGACAACTGAACGAACCCTGCTGGGGAATGGAAGAGATCGGTTGAGGAAAGAGAGAACTCTCTCTCTAACTTGCCATTCTTGACAAGGACTTCAGAAAGAGGCACCAAAGCAAATCCTAGCAACTGGTCCTCAAGATAATTCCTCACCCTACTAAGCATCCATATCTCACATGTGAGCGAGCATTCTATTGTCCGAACATTAAGCCGGAGTTTCTCATTGAAGACTGGATTCTTCCCTCCACCATTAATGGTCTGAGTGGAGACTGCATTTTCAGGATCACTAGTGAGGCAAATCTTAGCATATACATCTTGTTTATGGTATATGCAGATGTTCTGGATGTCCCTGGCCTGATGTATGTAAACCTCAAGAACCCCAATGACTACAGCTTCCTTGCTTTGAACCTCAATTCCTTTGAACAAGCAACTGGGTTTCTGAGTGAAAGGATCAGCGTTTGGCTTCTCATGCTCTGAAAAAACAGAGGACGCCTTGAAAGGTGACACAACAGATAGAGGGGAATCCATGATACTGGTGAGAAATTAAACCTGCAAAATGGAAATTACTTGAAATCAAAACATAGAACTTAAAGCCAACTAAAAAACCAATCTAAACTAAAATTTTATAATATAAATACAGAACTCTGAACACTCAGCGTGTAGAAATCCTTACCCACCACAAGGCTTAAATTCAACCTAAATTGTGAACTTCTGTATTTCTTAGAACTGACAATCCAACAACTTGGAAGTTATTTAAAAAATAAAATTGCTCTGGATAGAACTTGGAAGCTCCTCCTATACAGTTAAAACCCAGTAGCAAAATCAAAGAAAATCGATGCCGAATCTAGAATGCCACAATTCAGGAAAGACAAAACTCTCAACACCGAGTACACAACCCACAAATACAAGCCCTAGAATTAACTGGAATAAGGACAAAATATTGAAAACCCAGAAGCCAAAGTGCGTGAAATTATGATTTTCAGAACTTTAGAAACAAAACATAAAAAAGAACTAACCACGACTAGAGAAATCCTCGCTTGAACTAAAGCAAAAGCCCCAAACTTGGACGGTCGTTAACCGCACAACTCCAAAACCCTCGGCTAAAAGCAAGCCTGAAAAATGGCAAAACCCCAGGGAATGGTTACATCAAGATATGAACAGATTCCGGTAAAGCTAACTTCTAATCAGCAAAAACCAACACCAACATCGGAATCCAAGGATAAAGAAACAGGGGGCAACGAAAGCAAACAAAAAATAACAGGATTTATAACTTGACTCCAGCCAAGACAAAAAAACAAACAACCCATCAAATGAAAAAGATAATTTAGAGCACAAAAAGATAAAGAAAAAGGTATTAAAGTAGTGACATGGGTCAGCTCCTTTCTTGCCTTCGGGTCCAAAGTCAATCCCTTTTTCTGTGGAATTTGAAGCTGTAATTGAAGATTTGTAGTGAATCGAAGAGGTTTTTTTTTTTTTCCAGGAAAATATGCTCGCATTCAAACAAGAAATGATCGAAATCAAGAATCGAGGCGCTTTGGAAGAACAGCTGCTGAAGAGTATTAACAAAGGATAAATTTTAGTGGAAAGTCCTTGGGGGTTTGAAGCTTGTCAGAGGCCGCTGTGCTTCCTATATATATCCACTCGTGTTTAAGCATGTGAGTTGCACATTATTAAGAGGTGATTCGGAGCTGAGGCCCTTTGGACGGTTACTTTTCATTAAATTTTATTAAATTTTAATTATTTTTTTATTTTTTTAAAATTAAATTTTAACACATATTACCTTTATATCAAATCAATTATACTTTTATTATACTTTTTATTAATTTTTTTTCTTCCAAACATAGTCTAACTTCAAAAAAATTTTAAAAATTTAAAAAGTTTTAATTTTTTTAAATTCTAAAAAAATTTTATTATTTTAAAAATTTTATCAAAATTCGTCAAAGCAAACCATTATAGTATTTTTAAAAGATTTTGATAGATTTTAAAAAAAATTAGACCGATATTTATATCAAAAAATTTCACAAAACTCTAAAAAATTTTAAAATTTTTCACTAATATTTTGTCACGTGTCACTTTATATAATTTTCAACAACTTTATATTAAATTAAACACAAATACCCAACTATCATTTTAAAATTACTTTTTATATTCTAAATTTTAAAAAATTTTATTTTTGATTTTTTTAATTTTTTTCATACTCCAAATTTTTTAATTTTTTCATACTCCAAACCACCTTGAATATAATAATTATTTTTATATTTAAAGTTTTAGAATTCATTTATGTAGTAATAATAATAATAATAGCACATGATAGTTGTAATAATAATCTAACGACAATAAATATGACCAATAAGTTTAACTAATACATCAACATTAAATATTATTGGTCACATTCAATTTAAGCAAAATTTTAATTTAATAAAATATTTTAAAATATTTTTGTTTAAAATTTAAAATATTAACTTGATAAATAGAATTTAATTTAAATAATTATAATATTTAGAAGTCGAATATTAAGTGATAAGTATTGAATATAGAATATCTAGTCCATGTAAAAATTTAAATATTAAATGGTAATTAATATTACATAATTATTAATTAATAATATTAAATATATAAAAATAGCATATTCAATTTGATGTCATATATTTTTCAAGTATTATAATATTAAGTGATAAGTAAAATTCAATCTTGAGAAATACTTTAACTGATAAGATTTTAATTTACTCTTAGAGGTCATAATTTAAAAAATAAAATTTAATTAAAATAATTATAATATTTAGAAAATTAAATATTTTAAAAAAACACATGTCACAATTATAATATCTAATCAAATATAAAAAACGCATAGCTACATTTCACAAAAATCTACTTTATATGTATATCTATATAATAAAATACATCTTTGCTGAAACAGTTGTATGCATATCGCACGGTTGAGGGAAGCATGATCGGAGAGAGAGAGAGAGATAAGGGGGCGCGAGGCTGGGTGAGGAGAGTGAGAGAATGAGAGAGAGAGGACGGGGGATATTTTAGAGTGGTGGAAAGTTTTTTCTTTTTTAAAAGCAAACTAAAATTTTTTATTTAAAATAATTACAAACAAATAAACAAGAATAATTAATTTATTATATAATAATAATAATTAATTTTAAATACATATACTTTTACACTATTTGTACTATCTATATAATAAGAAAACTAAAAAATTTGAATTTGGTATATTTTTAATAATTGGATTTATTTAGTGGTCAAAATTATTTTTCTCTCTACTTTAATTGTCATTTCAGTCACTTCACATGAAAATTTACTCTCTTATTCTTTCTATATTTTATTAAATATTTTTTCATAAATATTTTTTAAAATAATTTTTATTTGAATACGTATTAGACAAAGTTAACCAAGTTTTTTTGGTTTAAAAAAAATAATATTTAGAATTTAATTTTAATGTATTTATATTAAAAATTAAAAATAATATATATACTTTTACACTATTTCTATTATCTATATAATATTTCTATTATCTATATAATAAGGAAACTAAAAAATTTTAATTTGAGATATTTTTTACCATAGGATTTACTTAATGGTCAAGATTATTTTTGTCTTTCCACTTTAATTGTCTTTTCAATCATTTTGCACGAAAATACACTCTCTTATTCCTTTTATATTTTATTGAATATTTTTTATAAATATTTTTAAAATATATTTTAGATGAATATATATTAGACAAAGTTAACTAAGTTTTTTTGTTTTTAAAAAATAATATTTAAAATTTAATTTTAATATATTTAAGTTAAAAATTAAAAATAATATTCTTTAAAAATTTAATTTTAAAGAATAAACATTTAAATTAAAATTTTAATTTTTTTATGAAAAAATTTAATTGTAATGTACTTAAAATTTAAAATTTTAAGTACATACATTTTTTCACTCTTTATGTTAGAAATTAAGATATTTGAGATTAAAAAAAAAAAAAAAGCTAAAAAATTTAAATTTGAGCTATTTTTTTACTATGAAATTTACTCAATAGTCAAAATTATTTTTTATTTTTTTTGTAATTAAGTTATCTTTTCAATTATTTCACATGAAAATCTAATCTTTTACTCTTCTCATATTTTTTTAATTATTTTTTCTAAAATATTTATTTGTAATAAATAATAAAATTTCACATGTTTATTAAAGACTGTATAGATTATTTTTATAATTTTTCATATATGTTTGTTTTACGAATTTGTATTTGACTTATTTGTATACCAAATTATATTTATATACCTTTAGGCACAGGTAATTTCTAACTTTTGAAAAAAATAAATTTTAACAAAAATAAGACAAAAAAAATAAAAAAAAATTAAAACCAAATTAAGAGATAAACAGTCCGTGCTTTGCACTGGTATTTGCTAGTATATCTACATATTCTAACAACATTTTTATAAATTCCAATAACTTTTTCATAAATTTCAAAGATTTTTTTCACAAATCCAAATAATATTTTATAGACCTTAACAACTTTTTTCACAATTTCAAAAACTTTAGTAACTTTTTTACAAATTCTGATATAAAACCGTTCTGACGGACCCAAAAAACCTGTTTCGATGGATTTTCTCTACATAAAGTTAACTTAAAAGTTCAAAAGTTTCACTATTTATTTTTGAAAAATGTGATTTGATAGTTGCGCACCAAATACTAAAAAATATCAAAACTATATTTTTTATTATTTTTTGTTATTTTTCGTTGTACCAAATGCCCTTTACTAGTTTTTGGTCATGAAGAATGGCACTGGATTGTTGTGACTCACGTAAATAAAATTATGTCAACAAAAATTATAATATAATAAATGAATTTATAACAAAAAATGTTATGAATTTATAACTAGTTCAAGTCTCTTCTGAATTATTAGAAAGTTTACTTGATCGTTAACTTCAGGGTTCAGGCATTAATCAAGATACGCACAAATTAATTCGGACGCCTCGGTTACAAAATAAAAATAATAAAATAAAAAAAAAGAGTAAGAATTTTTAAATAATGATATGCATAAAAAAAATATGACTATTAAGAAAAAATATCTAATGTATTATAAAAAAAAAAAAGAGAATAACAATTAGTTTATCATAAACTTAGGTAATGGTATATAACACCGATAATAAATACGAACGTAACAATTTATTTATTTAATTTTTTTTAAGTGCATGAGAGAAAAATATATATAATTTACTGCATACCTTCCATAGTTACAATTATCATCATTAACAAATCTTCTTGTCGGTCAGTTGTTTTAATGATAAAAGGTTTCCCAAAACTTTCTAACATATTAAGTTTGGAAATGAAAAGATAATATTATTAATTACAATATTAATGTTACTATAACTTAAATTATTACTAAATTCAACAAAATGAAAAGATAATATTATTAATTACAATATTAATGTTACTATGACTTAAATTATTATTAAATTCAACAAAATGAGTAGATGAGAAGATGAATTCATCTTTATACACATTAATATAGAAAGAAATACTAAGTGAACGACATATCGTGTTTTACAATTTATGGATAATAAAGTTTGAATTGAGTGTGGCCTTTAGTTCATGTGGCAAAACACTTCTTTTGCCAGCTTATTCCCCATTTATCTTTCAAAAAAAAAAGTTTTAATACTTTAGTTTTCAGTATTTTCTTAATATTAAAAGGATCAAAGCATTTTAAGTATTTATCCCTTTTTTTCAACTTTTTCGAAAAAAAAAAAAGCATTACATTTGTATATATATTTTTTCTAAATATCTATAACCAATGTAAACATTATTTTTACATAAATTTTCCTAAAAGGGCCCAACCGGGCTCGAACCGGTGACCTCTTGATCTGCAGTCAAATGCTCTACCACTGAGCTATGGACCCTTTGGTTGGAGCTAATTTTCAATATAATTAACTTATTGTCATCTTAAACTTCAAAGTTCCACTCCTTACCCTTCGCACCACTTAATCACCCAAATGGACCCAATTGATCACATTGGGTGTAAACTCAAAATACAAAATAAAAAAAAATCAGTGCAAATTCAACAAGTATATATATTTAAGGAAAATATAAAGTATTTTAATTTAAGTATTATTGTTACTATTATAAACTAAAAATTATTTGTTATATAATGGAAACAAATTCGGATTAAAAAATTTCCTAAACCTTACATTGTCCCATGCTCATATTTTAAGTTTCAACATTTATTTTATGACTCAGCTCTAATCCATTTTAAATCTATACTAACACCATCAAAACATATTAAATAATCGTAAATCAATTTTATTTATTTAGTTAATTATTTTTTAGCATTAAGAGGTTGGTAATATAGCGGATACGTCACTCTCAACTCACTAGTCATTGGTTTCAGTTCTATACCGTTCACCTTTTTTTTTTTAATAATCAAGCATCCGAACTAGCTTGACACCTTAATTATTTTTAACCCTCAATTGTGAATGTATTAACAAAAATTCTCATTCTTGATAGGAATAAAAAAAAAAATCTTATTTGATTTAATTATTGATTTAGCTATCAAAAAATTAGTTTTTTTTAACTTATTTTCTTTTTATATGATTTTTTACTAAAATTTATTTTTTTATTTGATTTTTTTTGACTTGTTAAAATTTTTATTTCTTTATACTTTAATTACTTTTGATTGATGCAAATAACAGGCCTAAAAATTATAAAAAAAAAATAGAAAATCAAAATTTAGTGAAAATATGCATATAAAATGAAAGCAAGCTAAAAACAAAAAAGAAAATGATTTTTTTTTCCCAAACAAACTTTACATCATTTAAATTCTCAAATTGAATTTTAAACAAGTAAACATAAAAGTAACTGTTATTTTATTTATATTTTATCTTTGGACTTTTAAATTTTCAATTACAGTTTATATAAATTTTAATAAATAGTAATTGTTTTTTTTATTTCTCTTAAAATTAAAATAGGCAAGTAACTCAATAAATTACTCATTTGCCAACAACAAATTAAGCATTTTTAATACCAAATTATTTGTACTACACTTTTGTTTTTTTTTTTTTTTAACCCTAAATTCCACCAATTTATTACAGTTCTCAACAGATTGTGTAGTCAATGAGTAAATCGAAAAATGTGAACCACTCCTCTCACACATTCAGGTTAGTAAAAAACTCAAACCTGATAGGCAAGAGTTAATCATTATTATTTTAAATTTTAAATACTTTATCCAAAATCAACGCCAAACTATAATAATTGTAATAAAAATATTTTACTCTCGCGTGCACTGATAATTTGAAAAGGTACTATAACAGTAACGTCATGATTAAAATTATTCTACCAACTACCTAAACATTCCATTTCTAAAGTTTAACTTAGTATTAATTAAAATTTATACAAATTAAATAGACTGAGTGTTGAATTGATTTTATTTTGAATTTTATTAAATACTTTTAATTACTTTTTCAGAACAAGAGGAAGAAAAGGAAAATTAAAATATGTGGCCACTCTGAAAAATTTATAATGAATAATTATAAAAAAAAAAAACTACAAGAATAAAAATTGAAGGATATTTAAGCAAAATTTATTTAGACATTCTTAAAATAATCATATAAATCATTTTAGACTATATTAGATCGATAATTATATTATTATTATAATTTTCTTTGTGAAAAAACAGGAATAGAAATATATATATTAAGAAAGAATTTTTAACGGGTAATTATAAAGTTTTTAAAAAATAAGAAAAATATGATAATAAAAGAGCCTTTTTTCTTTCATATCACGCCAGAGATTCCATTTTTACTTTATCTCCTATGAAAGAACATTTGTTCTTTGATCCCACACCAGGGATCCCATTTTTACCCTACCAAGTGCGCAGGATGCAAACATGGTCTTTCTAGAGCAGTTTGGAAATTTAATTTTTAGGCAATTTTCAGTATTTTTTCATTAAAAATTAGTAGTTGAAAATTTTAAAGTACTTGTTAAAACAAGTAATAATTTTTGAATGTTTAATAAAATTTTTGATAATTTTTAATAACTTTATGTGTATTTTACAAAAATTTTAATAGTTTTTGAATTGAATAAATTAATATAACTAAGAAAAAAGTGACTAAAATTGATATTTTATTAAATACACAAGAAGTAAAAGGTCACTATTTTCTGCTGAAAATTTATACGCTAAGCGGTGCCATTACTCAAATATAAATAAGAATTGTCGATAACTACTAGAATCACTCCCCTCAGCTGTAACAGAAGCTGAAGCTTCACCCAACCGACATCAGTGCCCTGACCAGATTGATACTTCTCTGTGATCTCGTGATAGTCACTTTCCTGCATAAAAGGCTGAATAAGATAAATAATCCTCGTACAAATTGTATGGTAACAAGTTTTTGCACCTGAGACCCTTCGGGGTGGCCGAGTTAGTCGTGATAGAGGACTCTTCTGAATTTAATCATGAGTTCGATTCTTTAATGTGAGAACTGTCATTGGCCTTCTCGGTTGAACCGGTCAGTTGGGCCTTGCCCAGGCTAGTTTACCTCCCTGTAGTTCTTTGCTAGGTAGGGTCACAGGGGTGAGTTTCACTCAGAGCGCACTCTTGGATAGCGGATGCAGGCTTCCTCGCTTAACATAAGTTTTTGCACCTGAAAGACATGGTCGAGTTTTCAAAATTTTTAAAAATCTTTACAAATCTCTACAAATATTAAAATCTACAATCTTTATAAATTTCAATAAATCCTTATAAATGTCTAAAAAATTCAATACAAAACGCCAAAAATTTATTATTCCTATAAACTCTATCTTTTTGTAATTTGTCGACCGTACTCTAAATACCAAAAAGTTTATTAAATTATATTTTATTACAACTTTTGTAGCTACAAACGGCGCATATATCATACTGCTAGCCGAGGTAATCTACAAAAATTGAAACTTAAAAAGTAGGAATTACGGCTCCGAAAATAGAATAGAAATCGTTGAAGGGAAAGGAATTAAAAACTGAGCAATTTCTATTGAGTTTCTTCCACACCCAAGAGGAATTACCAACCAAATCTGTTCCTTTTTTTAGGGCCGAAAATTGACTTACAAAGTAATAAATTAACTAAAAACCTCCTAACATCCCAGACAGGACCTTCCTCTGCTATAAAATAATTCAATCACATGGAAAAACGAAAACCCAAATTAATTGCGAACTGAATTCCAGCTAAATAAGTTAAGTGTAAATCCCCTGGTTGTAGTGCAGTGAGTTTCATTTTCGCAATTGGAAAACTTTAAACGATTTCAAAGCAACCCACCACTCTGCATCAGCGTATGTTCCCAAGAATAAGTTTCAAAGACGAGCTGCATGTTACCTCAAATACAGGGCAGTAAATCTCCACCCATTTCATAGATTGTGTTAGTAAACTTCAGAGCATGAACCTGCATATTAGCTTCTGTAAATCCATGTTCGGCCAATTTGATAGCCTGTAATCAAACTTACCATGCTACAAACCTGCATTTTGTAAAGTATGACGACCTTGTAAGTTTCAATTCTGTAATAACAAAAAATGATGTGAAATTTGTGAACTGAAAAACCGAACAAGCCTCTAAAGTAAAGAGCAGTTGGATGTCGCTACGTACATCGGTATCACCAACTAAGAACATGCAGCCAAGACAACGAAAGAAGTGTTCGGCAATAAAAAATACTACCGAAGACGATCTCCTCATCCACTGATAACTAATGGAAACGACCCTGCAAGACAATAGAGATTAGAAGGAAAGGCC
>JAVXUM010000037.1:30495347-30510685 GCA_035590655.1 Pouteria glomerata
TTGGTAACTTTCCTAGGGGCCACGCAGGCGACGATGGCCGATTCTCGGAGCTCTGACTCTGATACTGAACTGGAGGACAAGTCAGACCCTAATGTTTCTTCGGACGCATTAAACGCCAGCAATCCGTCGAGTCCTCCTCTCGTTTGCCTCTTTAGGTTCGCCGGCGATTCTGCTGCTGGCGCTTTCATGGGCTCCGTTTTTGGCTACGGTCATCTCTCTTCCTCTAACCCCTTCTCTTATGCATCTGCTCGATTAATCTGTTTTATGCTGCATTTCGTTGATTCTATGTTCTTGATTGCCGCTGATGTTGAACTTTGAAACTGGTTGTGGTTTATACAGTCGTGGGCAAATGGTAGGTGCATGTGATAGGGGGAATTCTGTGGGCTTTAGGGTAAATAGCTGTGGCCCGGATTGTAATTTCCAGTTGCAATTATGTAATAACAAGATGATAATTGATAAGTAGGCAAATGGTTTGAGCTTAAAACATCTCTGATGGTTGTAGGTATGGGGGTGATTAATGTTACATTTTGTTGTTCTAGGTAAGCAAACACCTGATCCGGAACCGTTGCTTCCCCACCCCCCCTCATTTTTTGGCTTAATTTCCTACACAAAATGCATCGTTATACTACAGGATCAAACTGTCCCACCATCCCAAACCAACAAAAAGGGCCGGGTTGGTTCTATAGGATTATGGGCATGATTTTGGGTTTAAAAGTTTGAAATTGCTATGGATATGGTCATTTCTAGCTCTCGTGTGAACCAACCCATGCATATCTCTAATCAGAACTTGAAGCATTGCCGTATTGCTGTATTGTGACCGTCCCGTTGATTTGGTTGGACATTATTTGTTGAAATGATTGGAACTAACTTGATTACGGACAAAGAAGCTGCCATTGGTTGTAGATGTATGAATAATACTACAAAATCCATTTTATGATTGATTTTATTTGATGGATGATAAGTTTTTGATGCTTTGATTCATATTTAGATTCAGCTCATAAGCTAATGTACTCGTTATCGTATAGATGAAATAATATGTTATCCACCCTTCAGTTTGTTTGGGGAAAGAGTGAAGCCATTAAGGACAAGGGATATTAGCGATTTCAAGTCACACCTTCAAAGTAATGTAAATGATGTTTTGCATTTTTCTTGTTACAGGGGTTAAAATAAGGTCTAATGGCTTGAGTATCTTCTCTATTGGTACATGGTTTACATTCCCTTGATACTTCTTTTTTCATAAGATTTATGTTACTTAAAAAAATGGTCTAAGAATTTTGCAAAGATGCAGTGATGTGCTGGATTATGTCAATCTTTTAATGCTTCTTGGAATTAGAGTAGTTTACTATTTGATTTACACATTTGTATCCTTGTACTTTGGTAGCCATTGTGAATTTGGTTACAAGATTGAAGATTCAACTTTTTAAGCCTGGGTGCAAAATTGTCCATATTTAAGATATCCAAGTGTGTGTCTGATGTATAATGGTGAAATCAGATAATATTTTTAATTCAATGATTGGCTCCTTGAGTTAAAAATAGTTGTGTCAAATTGGAAATGTCCTGCCATCAAGAGCACGTTTTTGATACTCTTGGTGATTTGTCAATTGTGATGATGAATTTCTTTTGTGGGCATGGGTCTCAGGTTCAGGATTGATTAAGAAGAAAGGGTTTAAAGGATCCTTTGTGGAGGCAGGATCTTCTGCCAAGGTATGAGAGACTCAATAATTTACAAGAAATTTGATTGGAACAATAAAATCAGTAGAGTTTTCTGCTCTCTTTGACAAGTTTTTATAGGCATCTTGCTTATGAATTGAGGTTTCATTGTTTTACCTTTACCTTGTACCAGACGTTTGCAGTTTTATCCGGAGTTCACAGTTTGGTTGTCTGCTTTTTGAAAAGGCTGCGAGGGAAGGATGATGGTATGACATCTCAACTGTAAACTGGTGCTGAACACAATTCTTTCTTTTTTTTTTTTTTTTGGGATGTTTTTGGTGTTTGTTTTTCCTACAGTTATCAATGCTGGAGTGGCTGGATGCTGCACTGGTCTGGCTTTAAGTTTCCCAGGTATTTATTTGACACCTTTATTTATGTAAATTGCAATTACTTCTGATTCGTTTGGTGGTTTTCAATCACCAAGTTACTCGGCTTTGTAACAATATTGGTCATTAATAAATATTCTTGCAGTTTCAAGTTTCTAAATTCACATTTTCACAATAAATCCCTTGTTGAAAAGGAAAAGAGAGAAAAAAAAAAAGAGAGCCTAATAATGGTGACTAGCTCCAGTTTTGTAAGTTTTGCATGCACAGCTGTGTTAATGAAGCATTGTTCATGCTTATTTACGTTTTGTAGGTGCACCACAGGCCCTTCTGCAGAGCTGTCTCACTTTCGGGGCATTCTCATTTATCATTGAAGGGCTAAACAAACAGCAGCCGGCACTGGCACTTTCATCGGCTGCAAGTGTCAAGACTACTAGGCATTCCAGATTTCTTCCTCCAATAGCATTCCCTCTTCCAGATGAATTCAAAGGCTCCTTTTCTTTTTTCTGTCGGTCAATTAGAAAAAGGAACAACGAGGGCAATTTTGGTGCTCACTGACTCAAGGAATGGCTCCTTTTCTTTTCTTTTTTTTTTTTTAAAGTAGATTGTCCTTAGAATGTTAGTGTGATGATAAAATGATGAGTAGGGATATATGCTACTAGAATCCTTTCTTATAAAAAGAAGACCACAGTGATGTGGCTTTAATGTGAACCAATTAGTTTAAAATATCAAAATCTATTAAGGCCACTTTTATTACACAGGTGCCATTAACATATCTTTCTAGTGTCCCTTTCTTTTTTGTAAAAAAAAAAAAGAAGAAAAAATTGGTAGAAAAGCATTTTTTCAAAATGATATGTAATTTTGTAGATGATCTTAGATTTTGTTGGACTTCATTTTACTATATATATATATATATTTGCAATCTAACTTCAACATGGTTTCTTCTTTCGTCAAGTCATTCTAATAAACAATTGAAGGTGAGTTAATTTGAACATGATTATCATTCTGGAGACACTTGTGTCTTGCCCCATTGGTACAAAAATATAAATACATGCATAAGCAATCGAAGATAGGTTAATTTAGTTCTTTGCTTATTAATCTAATTAAGCAGAAGGTTTCAATCAAGTCCACAATATGTCAATGGATCCGCAGCGTTTTTCTTAGTAGAAGTAGAAGAATTTGTTTCATTTTTTTATTAGTGGAATGACAAGGATTTGGTTTAAGTGGACTTCTTATTTTTTATTTTTTAACCCGTTGTTTGGATATTTTAATGTGCAATATAAGCTAGAAGTTAATGGAAAATTTTACTTCAAACAAGAAAAATCATGGAAGAGGAGGATTTTTATGTAAAAATTTGCTTCTTATAATTAGCATGGATGAGTATCATGGCAGGATTTCATTCTTTTACGCCTTTAGAGTGAAAAATTAAGGTAGTAAAATATTACGGACGTCATTGATAATCTTTTAACCACTACAATTTTTCAATTTTTTATTTCTCTAAAAACTTAACATTTAACTTCTCAATAGTGGGGAACAATTAACATTAATTAATTTAAATTTTTGTAAAGTATATTAACCATAATTAAAAGGAGTACTAGCTTTTACTTCCTTAATTTTTAACTCCAAACCAAAGGCAACTTAAGAAAGAGTATTTGTCAAAATTATGAAAAACAGAAGAGTAGCATGGAAAGTAAGAAATCCAACCCCATGAACTTGATCTACTGAATTCATGAGATGTAGATTCAATTTTATTCTATCTTTATTGAAAAAAGAAGATTGATTTATAAAATTATGTCAAATCGGTAACAACATAACTAGGATCGGTGAATTAAAAAGTAATAGTTCAGATGTATTTATATTTTTTTAATTAAAAAAATTAATGCATATGAGATTCAATAGTTTTTAAAATTGTTAGTAAAATTGCAAAGAAAGGACCAACGCACTACCAAATGGAAAGAATATTTTTCTTTTTAAGAATGCACACTCCAAAATAGAAACCAAATTCTACCCTTCAACTCAGAGGAATTGCGGCCTCCTGTGCATCAAAGCAAAATAACGCAAGTTTCCTAGAAATGCATATATATTTCTGATATTCTGCCTTAAATATTTAATGACCATGTGTGCTGAATATGAACAAAGTTTGATATCTTTGAAACCTCGTTAACTTTGGAAATGGTATTAAATTGGGAATAATTTCTAAAAATAAAAAAATATAATAATGATATTTTTAACCAATGAACTAATGTAGTTCCCCATTCCCTAATCACTCACCATTCCTAGCTAGGGTTTAAGCATTAATCAAAGAAATCGTCCAAACCGTTACCTATATCTCTCTATCTACACCAAAAATTATCCAAAAGCCCTTTAAAAACCATCAATAGTCCCTGTACCATTTTTATTTTTATCTCCCTTTTTTTTGGTACTCAAGTCACCTAGAAAAGCCATTATCGATGGCCGCAAATCTCAAACAAGGGAAAGAGGACAACAATGAATTCATGGTTGTGTTGCTATCACCAATACAATTTTTTTTTTTTTAAATTTTGCTTTAAGAGCGTTTTTGATTTACTTAGTTTTTGCCTGCCTTCTATTATGAATCTTAATTTGCTTATACATTAACACACAAACATATATATTCTGCAGGCTTGTATTCTGAAAGTAAACATCCACTCTACTGGAGGGCAAAAGTTTCTGACTGGATTAGCCAAAATCCGAGGTAATAACACGCATGTTCAACAAAACTCTGTCTATCAAGTATTTTATTTGACATTTGTTTGTTTTCTTGTGGGGCGTTAGGAGTAAGTAGTTTCAGAATGGATAAAGATGGCAGGATAGAATTATCAGGCACAGTAGATCCCACCTTGCTCCTGAAGATGCTTGGAAAAGCAGGAAAACAAGTAGAGATTGGTTGGTGGCAATTTGGACAGTGTTATAGCAACTTGTACATCCCCCCCGAGCAAAAAGGAAGTTCCCAATGTAGCTGCGGTGGAGGAGGATGTCAATATAATGCTCTCATCGATGGAGGATATGGCAACTATGGAGGATATGATCAGAGGTATTTGCATTATGATCTGTACTCTGCAAATCGCCCTAAACAAAAAACTCAGTACCAATCATTTCAGAAACCATCAGTGTCGGGTGAGAAAGCTCCAACCCAAACTGCTGAAGCTGTTGAATGCTGCTGTTTGATGTGAGACGGGTATTTCTTCAGACGGTGAATTTTAGGTTCAAAAACTCATATATGTAGCAGTGATTGAATGTTGGGTAACCTAGTAATCTTTTTTTTTTTTTTTTAACTAAATATGGTCTACTACTAAGCTTCTTTTATGTCACAGTTGAGGTACAAACTCATTGCTATTTCTTTGAAGCATTTTATTTTATGGGTGGTTTTGTGATTGTTGATTTATTCCTCTGCACTTATTTGTGATTTCTCTTTTGCTTACATGTTGGCGACTTTGAATAGGTTGTGATTTTTACTGATTTTAGTGTATATATTGTTGAAAGAAGTGGAGATGAGAAAAAATGAATAAAATCGAACAAACCCAATCAAATCGGTTAAAGTGGTTCGGCCAAAACAACCCCCTCTAATATTCTGCACTAGTGCACGTTACTTTTCAATAGCATCTGCACTGCTGCACATACAGCTAATTGAAAGGGTCAAAGCACAATCAAAATTATCAAGAAACTGCTCCATGTGGGCTTCTTAATCCATCTTTGTGCCTAAATTTGCCAGTTGGAAGTTGATAAAATTCTTCCAGGTAGGCCAAAGCTTCCACGTTACTGTCGCAGACCTTCCACAGCGATGAAACCTCTCCCTTGCCAACGGTGCCCCAGTTCTCACAGTCATCCAGAAAGTCGAGCAGCCTCGAATAGAAAGAATCGTAGTTCATCAAGAGAAAGGGAACCGGAAGCACTGTTCCAATTCTTTCCAATTGAATTAGGGCTAGAATCTCAAACACCTCATCTAGAGTGCCAATACCACCGGGAAGGGCAACTACAGCGGTCCTGTCCGAGCTATTGCTTCTAACTGCAGCATCCACTAATCCATGCTTCCTTGCAGAAAAGAATCTGCATTTCATACACATCTTGTTTAACAAGAAATCCTATAAAAGTTTTGGCAAGCTTTTGAAAAAATTGAATTTACCTGCATGTAAGATAAGTTTCTGAAGGTAGGTACGGGTGGAATTTTGAAGCTGTCCATTCGCCAGCTTCTTTACCTATCTTAAACCCACCAACTGGCTTCCCTGCTTGCAAAGCACCTTTAGTGACAGCATCCATGAGACCTGGACCAGCCCCTGACCATGAAGTACAGTTCAAGAGATTTGCAATCTGCGGAAAATAACCAAAGGTAGGCTCATATGGTTGATATAAATTTCAGGCAAAAGAAACACGCATTTAACAATGTATTTTTGTTGCACACTTGCACTTCCACACTTCACACAAGCATACATTAACAGGCATATTTATGGATGTCCGACATTAAAAGTAACTCATGAAGCTTGATTGGAATAACTTGCCTCTCTTCCCAATTCCAGTGCTTGCGAGTAATGGGAATGACTTGGTCCCATCCTTGAAGAACCCAAATATACGACTCCTCTCCCCAGTCTGTGAATGAGCTCATAGCACCACTCCATCTCCTTCTTGACCTTTTATCCAATGATCTCATATTAGTGAAAGGGTTCTTCTCAGACTCCATACATTGAAGAGCACAATCCAGTGTCCACAAACAATTCCCAGTTAGCTCATGAAGCAGATAAAATAGCACCAATACAACCACAACTGAACTGCCATGCTCAAGAATATAAATACTTACAAACCTAGATAACCTAGCACTTAGGGTAAATAAAAGAACAAAAGAAATTAATCTGTCCAACAACAAAGAAGTCCTCCAAGCCAGAATCCCATACCATAATAGCCATGCAATTAATCAGACTGCCAATGCTAACTTGGAGGTTATAGAAATTTGCAGGCACTTTATACCTAATCTTAGACCCTTGGGGATACAGGGTTTAATCATATAAAGCAGCAAATCTAACTCAGCTAGCTAGAAATAATCTCTCCACTGCAATATTGTTAATTGATATTCAAAGCATCACTAAAGCAGACATCTAACCTGCTTTTGTGGATTGCAAGAAATTTCAGCAAACAATTAACCTGCTTGCTATCATTTTAACTGTTCTCCTTTTTGTTTTTTATTTTCATTTTTCTAGTTTTCATAACATTAGTAATGGAAATTTCACAAGGTCAATTATTTTCACATTTTTTTAATTTTCAATTCTGAAGCAGTTTAGAATGTTAGAAAATGAGCAGTATTACACAAATATATTCAAACCCAGCAAATGAAACAACCACCAAAAGATATTGAAATTTTTGGGAAGGATCAGAATATGGGAATTACCTCATTTGGGCTTGTTCTCTCATCAAACTCATAAACTTCAGGTTTACATGATAAAACCCTTCTGGGTCGAAACTTGAACTTTGAGCGCTTAAAATTCATGGCATGTCCCAACCTCTGATCAAAAGAAGGAAAACTTGCAGGCTTTTGATCGGAACTTCTGAAGTAAATATGGGAAGCAAATGTACCAGGCACCGCAAACTCCATTACAAGATCTTCAAGCTGAACCAGAAAGACTGATCTTTTCCAAAAACTCTCGCCGATTCTATGAGGTATATTTGTTCTCAACTGTCATTGTGAGCTTTTAATCAGATTCCATGGCCGAGAGATGAGGAATAGGGTTCCAACATGCTTACACCATCGCAGCACCAACATGCTTCGACGATAACCAAGAAGGACGGGCATTTCGAGAAATTTAAAAAACTTCCGGGGGTATTCTGATAATTTAAAGATATCAGGGGCCTTGACAGCCCAGGTCCACGAAGGTCTGAGGACAAAAAAGTAATTTCAACAGTTAGGGTTTTCGAGTAAAATTGAGTTCACCTCGCTGATCCATCTCTCTCTCTCTCTCTTCTTGTGGACATCTCTGTGGCTCCTCTTGTGACCTCGATTTTGTTTCTCTGAAAGCAGAAAGAGAGAGAGAGAGAGAGAGAGAGAGAGAGAGAGAAAGCCTCCATTTGCAATCATGGGTATCGTTAGATTCTCTCTTGTCAAAATTTTGTTCTTGAATTTTATCTCCTCCTTGATTTTAATTTGGAAAATCCAAAATGTTTGACAGGTATTTCTCGGGATTCCATGCACAAGAGGCGTGCAACTGGAGGCAAGAAGAAGGCTTGGAGAAAGAAAAGAAAGTAACAGTCTTTGCAACTCCACTAGTAAATCTGTAAAAACCATGCTTTTATTTTTTGTTTTTCTTTTTAGAATCATAAATGCCGTGCTTGGATTGAGAGTGAAAAAAAATTGAAGTATTTATTTATACATTTTCATTTTTTTATGATTAATCAAATAAAAATTATGTTTGATAAATTTTTGTTAATTTAGCTTCTTTCACATTTGGGGCAATGAGCTTGTCATTCTGTCAGTCTTGTGATTCCACAAGACTGGTTTGATTACTTGATTTTTTTATTTTTCATCTACTGGATTTATGGTGATCTTTTGACGCCTTCTATTTATTTAAGAGATTATTATACTCATATTTCCAGTACTCAAATTGGTATACATTTGATTGGGTGTGTTATAATTTTCATACAATCTAATAATCAACCTCTTTTTTTTTTTTAATATTGTGTTATTATTATTTGGTTCCTCAACAACTACATTCCTGTCAGCTTCCTGTCATTTACCTAAATGGGTCATGGCCTCACAGTTATTTTTTTAACCTAGGGTTAGAATTTTTTGGACCATAATCACTTTATATTGCTTTGTTCACCTCTTTCTGAATTTCCACAATAAATTTTGGGAAACGATAAATGCACTCTTTTAGTAGCTTCCCTTATTTCACATTACTCTTTTCCTTTAAAGCTATTGTGGAGTGGGAAAAGCTAATGGAAGAGCGCAAATATTTTCACCCTAAATTTTATGTGATATCCAAATTTGGTTTTCATTTCTGACTATTGTGTTGTGTTTATCTTGTCAAGATATGAGCTTGGAAGACAAGCTGCTAACACAAAGTTGTCGAGCAACAAGACAGTTCGGAGAATAAGAGTTCGCGGTGGGAATGTAAAGTGGCGTGCTTTGAGGTTAGATACTGGGAACTTCTCTTGGGGGAGTGAAGCTGTGACAAGAAAGGCTCGTATTTTGGATGTGGTTTATAATGCATCAAATAATGAGTTGGTTCGGACCCAGACACTGGTAAAGGGTGCAATTGTTCAGGTTGATGCAGCCCCATTTAAGCAATGGTATCTTCAGCACTATGGAGTTGACATTGGTCGCAAGAAGAAAACTTCTGCTTCTACTAAAAAAGAAGGAGAGGTGAGAGTTTTTGTTATTCAGTCTCTTTTATTTTATTGGTTGGTTCTGCTTCATTTTTGTTGAAGTTGCAATTCCTTTTTTTTTTTTTTTTTGTGAAAAACAAATCTGGTTCTTCTAATTTTTTTTTAAAGTAGGACTTGTAGAACTGTGTCATTGTTTTTGGCTCTTTTAATATGTTATGATATTGGTAATAAAATCATGAATTAGTTGCAGTTTTTCAGAAAGTGGCTGACCGTCGTATGTTATTCGCCTTTCCTAACCACCCTGCCACTGCACCCTAACTCTCAAAATACAAAATTTGGGTTGATAGTAATGCATTTGTATGAGCCTCTTACAAGAATGCAGACTTATAGCATTGCAATCAGCTGCATTTCCTGGGATCACTTCACCAAAGCTTGTCTGTCACTAAATGATCTTGCTGTCTGCTATTAATACTCATCTTTCCAGTGTGCTTCAAATGGAAAAAAAATGTGACTAGTGTCTGAAAGGTGGTGGCATTTCTCACTGTAGAGCAGGCAAACTTATTGAATTCATCAAATTTAACTCAGCTTTTGCTCCATCATCTTCATTTGGAGCAGTACCTTATTGTTCTCTCTAAGACTGAGTATATGAGACTTCTTTATTCTATACGACCCCATCTCGGTCTTCAGCCTTTATCTAAGTTTATTGGAGTGCGTGAGGTTTATGTAAGAGTGTGTGTTCAGTTCGTAGGCGAACTAATGTTGGTGGCTTGAGGCTTACATAGGATGTGTTCAGTTCGTAGGTGCTAAATAAGTAATCAAGGAGCAGTCTTACAATTCTTGGGTTAATGTTGGTCATGTGAAAATCTAGTGGACCTTATGCTTCAATTTGCAAATTTACCGAAGGCAGTATAAGAATACAAATTATAGGAAACCAAACATTCATTTAATTCTTTTCTCTTTCCTCCTCCTTGTTCTTGTGGTTGTACTGGGTAACTGGTAGGTGGTCTTTTATCTAAATTGTTTTGAAAGCGTATGTTTGGCACATGGGTTGGGACTTGGGATGGGTGAGTTGGGAGGGGTTGGGGTTGAGGTTGAAATTCCAATACTGCCCTTTTCCTTTAATAAAATTACAAGGAGTTCTCGTGGCTGTACTGGGTAACTAGAAGGTAGTCTTTTGGCAAAACCATTTTTGAAAGCTTATGTTTAAGGCTCTGTTTGGCATATCGATTGGGAGTGATTGGGGTGAGAAATTCCCATAATATCCTTTTCCTTTAATTGAAATTACATAGGGGTCCTTGTAGCTTATTAAAGGAAAAGGGCATTATTGGAATTTGCTGCCCCAATCCCTCCCAACCCAGGAGCCAAACAAAGCCTAAGGTTAGCAGTATCTGTTAAAAATCAATCAAGAATCCTACCAATAATACCTCTGGGCATCTTCTGATTACTATATGGTTTTATTGGCTCATAGGAGGCTGATACAGCTACTGAAGAAACAAAGAAGAGTTACCATCTGATGAAAAAACTGCAGAACCGTCAACAGGATCGCAAGCTTGACCCTCATGTCGAGGAGCAATTTGGCAGTGGCCGTTTGTTAGCTGCAATCTCATCCCGACCTGGACAGTGTGGTCGTGCTGATGGGTACTGAATTCCTTCTTCCACTTTTCTGTTGTTAGTGGCTTTTGATTCCCAAAGCATTAAAATGTTGCGTGCTGATTGACCAACAAACCTTTTCAAGTCACTTCTAGCTTTGTTGGTGATATTTACACTATTAGATTAGTTGTCTATGTCTCCCTTGACATTCTCATCCAATTTTATAGATTTCCCATTACATTAAATTTGCTTGGATAATTCAAACACATTATATTCTTCCGCCCTCTGCATAAGTGAAAAAGAGATATTTGGATAATAGTTCACTTTCTAACAAAAGGCATCTTGCATTACTGTTTGATAGGGCATTCTTTACCACTTCGACCAAGGGAGGAACCAACATTTTTAGTTAGTTGGGGAGAAAATTACACTCTCTCGGGAGGAAGTGAGAATATTTTTATAATAAAATTATTAAGAATAAGATTATGGTAACATAATAAAATTTGTGAGAATAATTTTTGGACAAATAAAATTATTTTAATAAAATTGGTAATTTCAATATTGAAATGGCTTTGTACACAAAACTGGAAAAAGGACAATTACAAGTGGATAATGGGTTTTTCTTTTACCTGATGTTGTGTGCATATTGCCTCAACAGGTATATATTGGAGGGCAAAGAGTTGGAGTTCTACATGAAGAAGCTCCAGAGGAAGAAAGGAAAGGGTGCTGCTGCTTGAAGTTTTATTACCTGAATTTCTTCTTAGAATTTCGTAATCTATCGTTCCTAATTTTCCTTTACCAAGGCATGGAACTGGAGATTGATTGAGCTTCAAGTTATCTTGGAACAGTTTACTCCGACATTGTTGAATGTCAAGTGATTAGTATCATCGTTAATTCTAGTTTTTGTTATCACCGAAACTGGAGATTGGTGGAACTTTTAACTCTTCTGTTTTGTGACAGTAAAATGTTTTTTTTTTTTGTATGTTAAATGATTATATATAGCTCAGCTTGCAACATGCTGGGAATGAGATTCTTGTTTGTTTCAATAGTTTCTAAATGTTTACGAAGGTGATATTCGTCGAGAGTGGTTAATAAAATGATTCCTTCTCTCCCCTAAGAAAGTGTGTATATATATACATACACATATTTTGTGAAGGGCATAACTTTAAGGTACGTGTATTTCTAGGATCATCTATACTGATCAAAATATCCAAACACTGGGTTTGAAAAAAAAAAAAAAAAAAAAAAGAATCCATTATGTTAGAATTTTTGGAGGTGAAAGATCATTTTTTCAGTATACCATGAATGAAAGATCAGTACTAAAGTAGTCCTTTTATGATAAGAGTGCTTTGTACTCTGCCAGGTTACCACCAAATTGATAGTACATTTCATTCTGGATATATCATAAATCAGCAGGTGAAAGAATGAATACAGTGGAAAGTGAAGAAATGATACAAAGAATATGGTACAAGTGGGGCATTTGTTCCTCTATCTGGGAAAATAATTGATTCGTACAGTCTTCCTCCCTATGAAAAATTCCATTTGTTTCAAAGACTACAATAACAAATATTGTGAAAAAAAATAAAAATAATATACTGTCCCATTGTTCTCATCTATCCAACGCTCACTTGGCGTTCTTCCATATACTGACCACAAAATTGCCTCCACAACCCCTCACAATTCACAAAAAAATGCACCTGTGTTTCATATCTTGAAATTGTGCAAAACAGCATAAGCTCACAACTCACCTGAAAACTGCAAGAAGTCAGAAACTTAAACCAGAATCCTTGTGCTTCAGTCGGGTTTTGAATGTGTAGAATATGTCTTGTGGGGTTTCCTTCTACGTTCTAGCAGTTAAGGTTAGAACTGTTTCATTCCATCCAAACAATGTACACTCTCAGCATCCAATACTTTTCAATATGCTGCTGAGCTTATCGATAACCTCTTGAGGATTGGCATGCGATCCAGCCAGATATATGGCGTGATACCCCAACCCTTTCCACTGGGCAATCAAAGCGAAATGCGGACGCCTGTATTCACTGCTAACGATCTCTAAAATCACTGTTTTTGGAGTTGCCGAAACTATGTGAGTGAGACCTGCCCCATGAGCACCAATAATAACCGAAGCATCTTGAATGGCTCTTACTTGCTCTTTCATGGTCATGTGTGCGAACAATCCATTAACTAGGTTTATTTTGCAGTCCACCTTATTTGGCACCCAGCTCTTTATAGCATCAAACACCTCCTGTTCATTGCTAAGCCTTGATTCAACTTTACCACCATGCCTTGGATGAGCTAAATAATCCTCACGGCGAACAAAGAGTACATTATGACCCGAGACCGGCTTTGATGATTGTTGCCTATTTACGGGGAATCCAAAAGCTGCTCTTATCATCTCTCCAAACTCAGATAATCGGGCAGTTTTCTTATCATCAGGTTTTTTCCACAAATCATGTGCAGAAGCTCCTTGACAATTTATATTTCCAGAAAGCCCCTGAAATAGGGCAGTTTCATACCCCAAAGGTGAGAGAATAGCATGGCGGAAACAGACTTGACCACTAAAGTTTTTGGCATATCTAAGACCTGAAAACAATGCTCTCCATGTTTCCTCCAAGGGTGCCTGAAATTATGTGGCAGGCGATCAGGAGTCAAATCTATACGGCACGTACTACGATTTTTATTTAACTTAAAATGGGATAAAATGAGAAAAAGTGGATCATAACAAGTTGTAAAAAGAAAATAAACAAAATTAGATGGTGAATGCTATAATAATTAATTTACAGATATCAATCCATGTAACCAACCAATGATATGACAAAGGCTTTTTCAGTCGACTCTCATAGATCCAGCTCATGTTTGAATAGCCAGATTCTGAGAATACTCAAACAACATGGCCCAAAAATTTTCATGAGACAAATATTAAAAACTATCTGAGTCATATAATTTTGTCCCCTAATTCCACTATTTTCTAAGTTGCTTGCAAAATAAATGCAAAGTTATATATTATATATTTACCAAATATAGGCCTGTAGATCTCTAGCAAATAGCTAAAAAAACATTGCCAGAATTTGATGGTGATACAAATATATGAATTTGGAACCTACCGCACAATGGCCATCTACAAAAACCACATTAGGTCGATAAGGCAAGCCAGTCACTCTAGAGGACACATATGCACTGTACCAATCCGTAAATGTGTGGAAAAGATTTGCATACTCGAAGCGTGTAACAAGAAGTGTTGGCTCCTCAACCCACTGCAACAAGGAGACTTTCACGTCAGAAATATAGCAACACAAGGAAAGATAAAATCAAAGCACATCTTAAAGGAAAAGAGGAGGGGGGGGAGGGAGATTTAGGAAAACTGGCACGATGGTCATGCACATTTTTCACAGAACTTAAGAAGCAACATATATTAAATGAGACCGAAAACCTCAAAGGTCCTATTAAATAATTTAAATTTTCCTTTATAGCCACGTTTAAAAAAGGGTTAGGTGTCCTAAGTTGATTATTTGCCTTTACTGCATTTGTCCAATAACCTATTTTTTTAGAAGAGTTGATAAAACTGTCCAAATTCCCACAGCTATCAATTACTCAATTCCTGACCAAACATCTGAAAGGCTCCGTGCATCTGTTTATGCTAATATGTTGCAAATTAAGGTAGCTGTCCCCCTTTTGCAATCACAGTGATGGCTACCTCCTGATTAGATCCAAACCACAACATGCTTCCCCAAACTGCATTTAGTACCTACCTCTTTTTTTTTTTTTTACAAAGATGATGCACTAAGCATCCGCTAGACCATTCCAAAGCATGGACAACACTCCAATTACGAGCAACATTGAAATTTTTAATTCAAATTAGAGGAAGTAGAATATCACTTATACAGCTTATTTTCTTTATCCACTTTTCCCTGTTATAATAGCAATAATGAATTAAGACAAATACTATTTCCAGAAAACACAACCAAAATGATGTGGCAATAGCAACCTTGTAATGAAATGCTAATGGGTTTTTTGCTTCAAATTGATTGGTAACGCATTATGCTGATGCAAGCAAAATCAATAAAAAGGATAATGAGAGCTAGATTAAACTCGAACATTAGCTTAACCTTCCACCCACACTCAATCCCAATAGAAAATGAGTGATAGATAACAGAAAATTTTATTATCAAAATCTGATCTGAAATGGTTACAAAGCCTGTCAATTTATAGATTCTTTGCAACCCATAATTACTGACTTTTGAACTCCCAAAATAAAACAACGCATTCTCGGACTTCTAGACACTCAAAACTGACTTTTAAACTTCCAAATAAAAGTATCTTCTCTAGAGATATTCTACTGAAAAATTGCTTGGCTGTTTCTTGCAATCTAATTCATCTGCATCAATTGGCCTA
>JAVXUM010000037.1:30566926-30578384 GCA_035590655.1 Pouteria glomerata
TAAGTAAATGTGTGTTTAGAGTGATAAAAAGTTAAATAAAATGAGATAAAGTAAAATAAGTTATGAATTTATAATTTTTAAAATTAGATAAAAATAAATAATTTTTAAAAATTTTTAATATTTATTAATAAATCAAACGGACCTTAAATAACTAGATATGTTGTCAATTTTCTTTTTAGAACAACAGAGAGCGTTTGGAAGGTAAAATTTTTAGTAAGTTTTAGTAGTTTTTTGTTAAAAATTGTTAGTGATAATTTTTGATATGTTTGGTGAATCAAAATGAAATTTTTGGCAACTTTTAGATATTTGGTAAAATTGTTACTGTAACAGAGCAGAAAAGTGGTAACTTTTGAGTGTTTGGTAAAATTTTTTACTATAGCAGAGTAGACAAGTAAAAAAAAGTGGGGTCCACTGTAATAATTATTTACTGTAGCAGAGTAAAAAAATAAGAAAACTTGTTGATTTGCCAAACACTCAAATTATTATAGAAGTGTCAACTTTTAGTATTTTTTTAGTGTTTTTTGAGTTTTCAAACGGGCCAATAAAGGCAAATAATCTTATATATATTAAAAAAAAAGGGGCTATTATGAATAGGTCCAACTAATAAATTATTATTGAAAAAAATATAAATCCATCAAGCTACCCTTTATTTATTATTATTATTAAATATATAGTAATGTAGAAGTTTTTGTGTACTTGATTATCTTCTTATAACTTGACGTGGGAGAATTTAATCAAAGCATCATTTGTTTTGGCTCAATCGGGCTTTATATCGGTACAAATTCGACTTTAGCCCGCTCTTATACCTTAATATTGGAGCTTGGAGTACCCATGCCCAAACTTGCTCCGCCTTGCGACCCGACCTTAGGCCAACACAATTTTAATCCTACAAATTTAATTTAATTTTTATTATTTTTTAATTATTTATTTACACTACATCAAAATAGACAATAAATATGAATGTTTTATAATTTTAAAGACAAGGATTTAGTTAATTCCTTTATTTGTAATTGAAAATTTTCAATGCCTACGTATATATAATAATTATTAATAGAATTTATTTATTTTTAAGACCAATTAGTTATTTTTTTATTTTAAGTTCAATGTGTAATTAATTTCTTTTTAAAAAATTATAAAAAAATATTTTAAAAGTACATAGACTGCATATGCCTAATTCTAACCTAATTCAATATAATTTTCGTATTAGCGTTTAAAGTTAAGGACAAATGATGCCATGTAAGTCAGGTTAGAGTCGTCAATATATTTTAGGGTACATTTGGTTGGAAATAGTAATGAGGTAAGTTTGACGGTAGAAATGGAGTAAGTGTGAAAGTGAAAATAATCGTGCATGCTATGTATAGAGAATGATCTTAAGGATATGTATAATGTATGTTTGATAAGGTAAAATAAAGGGTAGAATAAAATGAAAATATAAGTAAAATACACATGCCACCCTTATAAAGAAAAGAAAACATTTATCCAATTTTATAAATTATTTAAATTTAGCACATTATTTTAATAACAAATTAATATTTATTTTGATAATAATTAATTTTAATAAACTATACTAATAAAGAACATAATTTAACAATAAATTATTATTTTTTGAAAAAATAAATTATTTTATCGATATAAATCATTCTAATATGTAGTTGTTATCTGTTAAAAAAAAAAAACTTTACTTTAATAAACTAACTTGTTTTAATCATAAATTATTATTTTGATAGTTATTAATTTTAACAAAATACATAATCTTAAATATATTTATTTATTAAAAATTATTTTTAAGTAAATATTTAAATAAAATAAACCGTTTTAATTGAATTCAATAAAAATTGAATTTGATATAATAGTAGATATTACACTTTATATATAGAAGATAATGTTATAAATATTTTGTCAAAATTGACAGAATAAATCATTTCTATGATTTTTTTTTGGGGAAAACAAGAGGTGAAATGGGTATGCATAGTGATCTAGCCTCTAAGTATATAATCAAAAAAGATAATATAGTACTCATATTTATTATACCCTTGCTCTATCTATCAAAATTTACCCTACATATGCCCATTTGCAACCATATCTAATGAATAAATTGTTGCCGAGATTGATTATGGGCTCTTAATAACCTTCGGATCTGCAGAAGTAATTTAGAAAACAACAAAAGTTAAGAGTGGACAATAAACACATTAGATAGGTTTATGAGTTTTATGTTGTTTAGAATTATGATATCTACGATTGCAAAAATTGTTCCAAAGATATTTTATATTTTTTAATTAAATTAACCCCTTTATCAAAGTTCAAAATCACTATTGTTTTATATTTATTTATTTATTAATTTATTTTTGTAGATTTAAACATTTTGCCTCTCATCTAAAATTTCTAGTTTTATTCATGCTTGTTTCTATAGAAAATTGCATTGAAATGATGTATGAAGATTGTGAACATATTATTTTGGAATAAATAAAATAATTTATTTTAATACATGTTTATTATGTAATTACAATTTCCACATCATTTTAATACTATTTTTAAAAAATAAATTATAATAAAATTCTAATGGACAAGTACTATGTAAGTGAGTACTGATATTGAACAAAGTGAGCATTGTTTGCGCATAATACTAAGGAAAAAATTATTTCACATAAGAAGTCATTGAAAACTGATTTTTACGATTGAATCAAACACTTGTAAAATGATGCCATATCGATCCTAACATCGCTAAGTCAAATCATATGATGCTCATTAGAAATAATTTATTATGCAAGATAAGTTATTATCAAAATATAGTTAAAACACACACGTCTTACATCACATTTATGAGAAATAAATATTAATTATAATAGTAATACCATCTCATTATGCCACCAATAAAATATACAATCACGCACATATACAAATCCTAATAATTAGTCAATTTTTCTATTTAATCAAGTTATTCTATACTTGATTTCATTTAAATTTCATTTTGTAGTTATCTGTTTCCACTTATACACATTTGGAGCGTGGGTGGGGAAATGAAAATGAAATAGCTTGCCATTGTTTGGACCCAAAACTTAGACATGCATGTAAATAACCCCAACCTATAAAAATAAAAATAAAATTCCAATCATTTTTGCCTACATTTAAGATAAGGCTTACAATGCTGCCCATAACCAACCCAAATAGCTACATGCTCAGGTGATGATATAATAAGTATCCATCACAAAACATACAAAGGTAAGCATATTAATAAATTTGGGATTTAGAAATAATAATTAAAATTTTTAATTCAAGAATTATTCGGCACAGCTTAGAAAAATTAAAAAAAAAAAATTATGATTTAATGCCCAAATTTGAATAAAAAAAAATTTCAGGAATAGGTCAAAGAATTCACAATTCTTGTGCATTTATCCACATTTTTGTTACGTGCTGCAGCCGTTACACCTGAGAGTGGCATTCTCAGAGTCTTCTTTTGTGGGATTCTATTGTCTCATTACGCATGGCACAATGTAACTAATAAGAGTTCAAGAATTACAACCAGGCATGTATGAATTCATTCTGCAGAAATCTGGTTATTTTTTATGATGTATGTCTGTACGTCTGTGACGTGACATGCATGATTTAGTATTGTTTTGGGGATATAATTGTGATATCCTTTCTGGTTTAGTTGTGTACGTTAGTTTAGCAGAAAGTAAATAACTGAACAGAAAGCTCTCTAATCAGGCATAGATGGTCTCACTACTTCTCTCATGCCTTGTTGTGATTCAGGCACGTGTTTGCCGCGATGTCTTTTAATATTGCAGAAACTGTCATTTTTCTCTACGTGGGAATGGATGCTTTGGACATTGAAAAATGGAAGATAAGCAAGCTAAGGTAACCATGTAGTTCCTCCTTGACACACAATTTGTTCAATATTTTTCTCTATCTAATTCTTTCTTGCTTTCTCTTTGGTCTGAGCAAAAGCAAGCAATTATCTAAGAGATTATTTGAACATTCTTGTTGTTAATAATCTAAACAAAATCTATTAATGATGCTTTAGGATTGCACAAATTCTATTCTTTAGTTGTTGGTCTTAATTGTCTGACATATATAGTTTCATTTCCATCAAGACAACACTTGCTCAGTTTGGTCCAAAGCAAATAGATTGCATTGACTTCTATATATGAACACCATAGCAATTCCAATAGCCTGTTATCCTTAAAAAGAAAGAAAAGCTTACAAATGTTGAATTTGCTATTACAGCAGCCTGTACTACTTGGACCGCTGTTCTTGAAGGAAAAAAAAATAATAATAATTCAATCCACTTTGTAGTTGGAATTTTGATAGTTAGACTGTTTTTTCTCTCTTTTTCTTTTTCCAAATTGTTGTTAATTTCATTCTCATATATCACCCACTGAGATGAAGGTATAGTTGTCGCTGGTATGACTGGTAAAAATGTTGCTTACTTACTAACCTTCTGAGCATGTCCCCATTTTAAATGTTTTTGAAATGGTTGCAAGCCTGTTGCTTAGGAGTTTTCCTCAATCCAACACCTGGGCAAGTTCTAGGTTGCTCTCAGGATTTCTGGTAAGGCTTAAAAGCATTTTGTTCACATTGCACAGAATCTGATGTCGACAAGAATTAGTACGCCAAATTGCACCCGGCGGTATTTACCATATTGGATGTCCTATGTAAGTGATTCAACATAACTAAAAATAAATAAAATTCTTTGTGCCTTCTACAAGCTTGTCATAGTTCTGGGACTTCAATGGCCATATACTGTACTGGAATGCTTCTGATTTTACTTGGGCGTGCGGCTTTTGTGTTTCCTCTTTCTGTTTTTTCCAATTAATTACATGAACCGAAATGCTGACAGGTCATCATCAATCACTTTCAAACACCAGGTAACCATTACATCTGTATTATGATTTTACAAACGAGGAAATTTCAAGTACATTTTCTTATGATCTTCCATCTTACGTAGATAATAATATGGTGGGCTGGGCTTATGAGAGGAGCTGTCTCTATTGCTTTGGCATTTGAGCGGGCATGCTTTCTTACATTTTTTTCCATTTGTATATATAGACCTTTTTTTCCCAAACTGCTTCGATGGTTTTTGCACGGTTCAGCAGGAAAGGAAATGTGATGTGACATGCAGCAATATATTGCAAATTTGCAATAGATTCTATTTCAATAATCAGGTCAAGGGAAATATGAATTGCAGCAAAAAAGTTATGTTATTGTCTCGTGCAGTTCACATACTCTGGCGTTACCTGGGATCCATTTGATGCTGCAACGATTACCATCACAATTGTCATTGTTCTTTTCAGCACAATTGTAAGTTAATATACTTATTTCACTACTATTGTTGATTGTCTGACTAGTTACATTCAAAAGGAGAAACTTGAAACCTTTCAACCACATCAACTGCGAGATATATATTTGTAACCTTCCCTTTCTCTCCATCACATTGCTACAAGTGAACTCAAATCATACTGCAGGTTTTTGGTTTTCTCACAAAGCCACTGGTAAACTATTTGCTTCCCCAGCATGCATGCGCCAGCACCCACCAGGAACCGGTGTCCCCAGTGGAGGACCTGAACCTGCCTTTGGTTTCATTTGAAGAATCTGCAGCAACCAATATTCTCCGTGCAACAGACAGTTTGTCAATGCTAATAGAAAGGCCAGTGTACACCATTCATTATTACTGGAGAAACTTTGATGATAGCTACATGCGGGTGCCTTGCACCAGTGAGCCTTAATGATGTGAGAATGATTAAAGTGAACTTTGAATATCCCCGGACAATTCACAGTAAACTATGCAGCTCTGATGTTGGTACTGATTGAGGTCAGCCAAAATGTTGCTTTGGGTACTCTGTTGGGGGTGTGCATAATTAATTGTAAAGATAATGCAACACTCATCTTGGGAATGGCCAGGGTTTTTCAAAAGTGCTGCAGATGTTGGATTTTGACACTGGAGATTGATCGTCGTCTCTATTTGTCGGCATTTGCCCTGAATCTATCAGATGGCACTGGCAGTGGCAGCCCATCAAAAAGTTGCAGTTGGAGGTAGCAGGACGGTAGAATTAGTAAGGATATGTTTATTTTAGGTGTAGCAAGGATAAAAGTTACTAGGAGTAAGTTTTACTTTTTATTACATATATTTAGACGAGGGATAACAATTATTCTATGGGTAAATTTTTATCTAGAGTGGATAATGAAGGATAATAGAAATTTTTTATCATTTTTTCATTACTCTCGTAAAACATATTTTTATACTCTTTTCTAGTTAACTTTTACCCTTTTAAAATTTTTAATATTTCAAAAATAATCTAATTATTATCGGGTAATATTTATTCTATTATTTCAAACTAAATATTACAAACTTATTATCCCAATAACAATTATCAAAATAACAATTATGTTCTTAATAAATTTTTCACACTATACCAAATATCTCATAAGATGAGTTGACCGTAAATTTTAAAAGTCAAAAAATGTTAAGGTCAGCGAGATGGGTGTCGAGTATTCTGTTAAATTTACAAGTCAAAATTGAAGGCCGATAAGGTTGTTTTCATGTAATTGACGTTGCATATGAGTTGCCCTGGTGATGATATAAGAAGTGTTTGGTACAATAAAAAGTGAAATAAAATAAGATAAATTATAAATTTATAAGAGATGTTTGGTACAATAAAAGGTGAGAAATTATGAATTTATAATTTACATCATGAAAAAAACTTTTAATAATTTTCAGAATTTTTTAAACTTTTTTTGACAAAAACCAGCGTAGCAAGTGGGTCCGCGATCTGACTCGTTTGGGAGGGTTTGGGCAGATCCGCTACTGTGACCGGATTTTGACTCAACCCTAACATCATGTCCGTAGTGACCTGACTTTACTCTTCTAGGTTAGGGTTTGAGTCACATCTAACCTTGACTCAACTTGCCGACATAACCTTTGACTTGAAAAATTAAATACAATTATATTAAGACTAATAGGTTTTTTAAGTGTAATGTTGTAATTACATTTAATTACAAAATTAAATTTAATTGGAATTACAATGTGTGTATATATATATTTTTAAGATTGATTGGACAATTATGTTGTTTCAATTAAATTTTTTTTACATATTACGTAATTTATTGAAAAATTGATTAAAAAAGTGCATAACATCAATGTATTGGCAGCTTGATCTTGTTGCAGCCAGATTTAGACCCCATTTGACACGATAGAAACTGGATATACAATTTCCATATTTCAAGTGCAATTTCACAGCAGAAGATCTCAACATCTATTTCACTTTTAAGCAAAATTTCCATTGACATTCAATGTTGAGGATGGGGGTGTTCCCGTGACAATAAAGTCAACAGTATCAATAGCCCTAGCACCCATACTGGCAACAATTTAGGGCCTACATTTTTTTTTTTTAATTTTTTTTTTAAATTTGATAACTGATAAAGGGGAAAATAAACGTTTGACAAAAATGTGTTAAAAAAATATGACAACAATTTAAAAAAAAAAAAATGAAAGAAGTGCATGCAATCTAATTTCATATTTGTTAGGACAATGATCACATTATAGATCCCAAATTGAAAATATTTTTTTAACAAGAATTAGTCGATAGAAAATTGAGCCAAAATATGTGACAATAGCATATGCGAAAAAAATATATATTTTAATATTTTTTTACTTAAAATTATTCGCTAAAAAAAAAAATTCAGCTCATTATAATCTATTCTGCTGGCAAATAATTATAGCAGTACATTGCTCATTCCATCCCAAATTTAGAGAGACTTCCTGTCCTGCCAGAGACCTTTGTCCCCCCGTTATTACTCCAATAAAGACAACCTTTTAGCATAAATTTGAAGCCTCAAATCAAATTCAAATTCCTGACAGTCCAGATAGATACAACTAGGAAGCTAGGGTCCTTAAATACTTCGATAAAAGGTTTAAATAAGTCATCCTTTACACTGACTTCTGTTTTCCTAAAGGTCTGCAATTATACAGGTGTTGGAAATTCCAACCAAAAGAGTAGCCTAAGACGCCATGCAACAAACGAACACTGCAGGACCATGATGACAGCTAAACAACACAACTCACCATCAGCCCTTTGAATTTTCATCCTACTCATAACTTACGTAGCTGAGTGATGGGGAAAAAAAAGACATAAAATCTACACAACCAACGCATAGAAGACAAATAAAACTGTCCAGGTAGTATTCGTGTAACGTCAGAACCCTGTACGTTAGATTAATACCCAAGCATCTGCAAGAAACCACACTACCCGTTAATGTTGATTAACAGATCATATAAGAAGCAATTAACATCGCTATAAAATCAAGATAAGTCATTCATAGTGGAGCAATTTAAAAGTGAATTATATAGTTAAACTAACGTATAATGGCACTATAATGGACAAAATTGTTGTATAGAGGTGTGGATAGTCGAGGCCGGAGTAGAGGTTCCAATTGTCACAGAGGGAGAGAGAGGGCTATGGGGAAGTGTTATAAAAATGTTGTCGTATCCTGTAAGATTGATGTAGGAGGATACAGATAAGGCTAAGAGGTCAAAGTTATGGAAGGCGGTGAGGTGATGATTTATTCAAGTGAATGGCATCGTTCTTTGTTGCGTGGCTGGGCATTGCAAGGATCATGGCTATTTAATGCGGTGAGGATATCATGGGATTTGTCATGTAACATCTCTCGAGATCGATTGAGGGAGCCACAAAAGGTCCTCTAGCCAACTGGTCTCTGGTGATCCCACACTACGAGAATGGGTGGAAAGTTCACTCTGACAAAGAGATTCCTAGACCTTGTTCAAAGCCTAAGGCAAGTCCCATAGAGGAGGAATGAGAAGATAATCAAATTCTTATGGAGATGTTGAGTTCCTTGATCGCAGTGAGAGATATTTAAGCCAGAGGGTGCAGTAAGGCTCGGCAACAAATATGAACAGTGGACGAGGTGCCTTGTATTGGCAAATTAACTACCAACGGGGCAGGAGAGCCATTGTCAAAAATAGAAATTCAGACAATGCTTTGAATCAACTAATTCTTCAAATGCACAACTGGCTTCCATTAAACCAAAGCCTAAACAGATCAGCACATCAATAGCCTGCCATCGTGCATGTGTTGACCGTACCACTGATGCCCGACTAACTGTCATATAAAATTACTTATGGGGAGCCTAAGTGCATGAGGAGAGGGGGGGGGGGTGAAAACCTTAAGAAATCAAAACAAAAGCAATTTTATGCCAACCTAAAATTCAAAGGCCATATGTGAAATGGCAAACTAAAAAGAATGGCAGACACGACTTCATTGCACATAGTGACTTTCAATCTATTATGGTTGAACTGTATTGAAGCGATGGCAAACATTAGGTAATAGCAATCTGTAGAACTTCATGCCCATATTTGGGTCTGATAGTTTATATCAATGAATTTTTATTGCACATAGTGAATTCAATCTATTATGGTTGAGCTGTATTGAAGTGATGGGAAACATTAGGGAATGGCAATCTGTAGAATTTAGTGTCCATATTTGGGTCTGATAGTTTTTTCTATTACTGAATTTCTATGGGTCCTTCGCCAATTCGATTGTCTCAGGATTATGTACATTAAGCAGAAGTTAGAAAACCAAAGAGACACTTAAAAACAAATAATTTCAAAAAAATAACTGGGAACAAAATTATGCAAATAAACACAACAAACATATAGTAAATATACTAACCAGTGTCCTTGATCAATGTCATCATCTCTGAAATAGATGATGGCGTGCCAACATCTCAGTTATATCCGATGCTGAAATGCTTGCACATCCAAAAAGCTCTTGAAGCTTTGCATCACATAAAATCATCATAGAATTCGGAGGATCCTGGAGGTGGAGAAAAAAAATGTTGATAAAGTTATAGAGCAACATTAATTACCATAATTTTGCCAACCATTAACCCCTGACCAAATATAGTAACGTAAAATTAAAAAATCAACTTCTTATGAAAATCTGAGAACAGAGGAGAAGTAGCATAAGAAGAAGATATTCTCCAATTTCCAATTTAATATATATATATATATATAGATAATAAAATCGGACCCATGGCTTCCTTCATAAGGGCTTATCTGTTCAATTTTGTACCCAACAATTAAATATTTTTAGTCATGATCACAAGATGTTTATGTTCCAAATTATTTTAAAAATTACCAGTCAATACACACAAGAAGCTTTTTTATCCATGCAGTGCCCGCAAAAGGAATCATTTTTTGTGATTCAACTTTACCCACAGCCATTTTTCCAGATATACAAGGTCATCACATCTTTCTCATGGCATCAATCCAAAAATTAGTTCACATATCTTTACCTCATGGTCACTTCAACTACGAACAAATCAGCCCAACTTACAAATATACTACAGAATTGGCTTGTGTGGGGCACACACGTGAGAGAGACAGAGAGAGAGAGAGAGTGAAGGGCCACAGGTGCAACTTAAATTAGACGTCTACCTTTTATATCACTTTTGTCAAGGAAAATAGCAAGAAAATTAAATGAAAATTCAAAAGATATTTATTTATTTATTTTTTCTACTGAAAACTGTCCTAAAAGATAGTAGCTTCTTTATGCTTCACATAGTCATACACAGGTTCAACAGCACTCGTCATGACCAACCCATCTTCATTTCATTCTCAATCTTTTAATGCCTCTTTTCCCATATATCATTTTCTGCATGTAAACAGATCATTTATATCCCGCTTTTAACTACTACAAGTAACCAAGTCTGTAAAGAAGTATAGGGTCTTGCATGACAACTTGGCAATAATCTACTTTTATCCGGAACGTAAACTATTTGAAAATAAATCAGAATAAACTTCCTTTGGTAAGAGGAAATTCTGTTAATTGAACTCAACAAAATGAGAATCAGTGATAACCACCAAAGGAACAAACAGATGAATAAAGCAAAGGGAAAAACAAAAAACAAAAAAATCCAGAGCAAAGAACACAGCCAGTATGCTTATATATACATAGGTATCCCCACCTTCGTGGGATTAACTAATACCCTAGAGCTCCTAACTCACCCCACCAGAATAAGGAGCCAAGTAATGCCAAAGGGGTTCAAATTGGTGTCCTCTACTTTTAATTGGTAGAGATCCTACAACTAAGGGTGAGTTTGGAGTGATAAAAAGTGACATAAAATAAAATAAAGTGAGAAAAGTTGTAGGTTCGTAATTTGTGCAGTGAGATAAAAAGTGAATAAACTTTTAAAAATTTTCAGAGTTTTTCTTCAAACCAAACAGAGCCTAAATTGCCTTCGTGTGGGCAACACACAGCCAATATGTTTATTATTTATGGTAGAAGTACTTCCCCGACAATAAAGCATTGCAAATATAGGCACCGTTTGGTGTGTTAAAAAACATTTAAAAAAAAAACTCTAAAAATTTCTGAAGATCTCTAAAACTTTCTAACACATTTTGCACACTCATACTTCGTAAAATCTCTATAAATTTCTATATATA
>JAVXUM010000037.1:30578484-30588604 GCA_035590655.1 Pouteria glomerata
TGAATTCTCTCCCTAAAAAATTAACACAAAAGTAAAATATAGCACTATTTATTTTTTAAAAACGTTGTTTAGTGGTTGTACACTAAACGTTAAAAAATTACTCAAATTATATTTTTTTATTATTTTTTAACATTTCAAACGCACCCTTAGTAAGGCAGGGTAGGGCCGAGAGGATAGGCTCGAGTCGGGTAAGAACTTTGTCGGATATCATACCGACGTCGGGGGCAAAATCTTTTTTCTTTCGGGTGGCACATGACCTCGCAATACCTTTTTTTTTTTCTTGATTTCTACTGGTGCATTTAGCACGCTAAAAAAAGTAAAAAAATCTTTAAAAATATCTAAAAATATTTAAAACTCTCTAATACATTTTATCATCTTTTTACTTTATAAAATTTTTATAAATTTATATATATATATACACACATATCTTAATAAATTTTTACAAACCTTAATAATATCTCCACAAAATCTAATAACCTTTTTATAAATCTCAAAAATTTTTTAACAATTTTTAAAAAAATCCTTACATAAAATCTTTCGAACAAATTCTCTCTCTAAAAAATTGATATAAAAATAAAAAATAATACTATTTATTTTTAAAAAATATAATTTGATAATTACACTTCAAATATTAAAAAATTATCTAAATTATATTTTTCATTATTTTTAGACGCTTCCAAAGCACTCATATTTTTAGCAAAGAACGACGCGATTAGCCCACGCAGCCCCGCCCCAACGGAACACAACGTCTTTTTCCAATTTAGCAAAGATGGACCACATGACGTCCCAGTTGATGCCATGATGTGGCCCCGGGGCCGCGAGAAGCCGGTCTTCGCCAACAAGATGGGGCATTGGCTGCGGGAACCTTTTAGCACAAATTTGAAACCTCAAATCAAATTCAAATCCCCGACAGTGCAGATAGGTACAACTAGGAAGCTGGGGTCCTTGATACTTTTTGTCAGATGGAGTAAATACATCATCCTTTTACATTGACTTCTGTTTTCCTAAATGTCTGCAGTTACACAAGTGTTAGGGATTCCAACCAAAAGAGTAGTAGCCTAAGATGCCAAATAACAAAACAAACACTTCAGGACTACGGTGACAGCTAAACAACACAACTCACCATTAGCCCTTTGAATTTTCATACTCACAACTTACCTAGCTAAGTGATGAAAAAAAAAACATAAAATCTACACAACCAACGCATAGAAGCCAAATAAAACTATCCAGGTAGTATTTGTATAATGTCAGAACCCAGTACGTTAGATTAATACCCATGCACCTGCAAGAAACCACACTTCCCGTTAACATTGGATCACAGATCATATCAGAAGCAATTAACAAGGCTAGAAAATCAGGAGAAGTCATTCATAGCGGAGCAATTTAAAAATGAAATAAATAGTTGTAATAACTTATAATGCCTATATAATGGACAAAATTGTTGTATATACGAGAGATGTGGATGGCTGAATACGGATTAGGTTCACTCAGATGGGGAGATTTGGAGGCCTTGTTCTGAGCCAAAAGCAAGTGTTATGGAGGATGAATAAGGAGATATCAAATTTTGATAGAAATGTGGAAGTTAAGGAAGATCAAACCAAAGGGTGTTGCAAGGCTAGATGTCCCTTAACTTGTGCGGGACAGGAAGAGGTGCCTCGTATTGGAAAATTAACTACTCAAAACAGCCATTGTCAAAAATAGTAATTAAGCCAATTGTGTGGCACCTCAATGTCACCTCAAATTTATTTTAAATACATTCATTTTTTACTCTATCTTTTTTTGTAATCACCCTACTTCAATCTTAGCATTTTCATTTTCACTATGCTTATTTTATGAGAGTGTTTCTTCTTAATGGCCAAATATTCTGTTATATAAAACATAGCTGGTTAAATAACTGTACTATTAAATTCTCATTTTAACTTGATATTCTTCGATCACACAATACACCCGAAACACTTCTCCATTTTAACCACCAAACTCAAATTATATGAACAACATTTTCTTTATTTCCTCTATTTGCATGAGTAATCGATCTGACATATCAAAAATGATCATTTACTTTTTTTTAATACTTCTTGATCCTCAATTTTCGCTATCCACAGAGGATTAGACTAACTAAAATTTAAAAGCCATATGTGGGATGGAAAACTCAAAAGAATGGCAGATATGACCTCATTGGACATAATGAATTTCAATCTATTATGGTTGAACTGCTTCTAATTGAAGCGATGGGAAACATTAGATAATGGCAATCTGTAGAACTTCATGTCTATATTTGGGTCTGATAGTTTATATTAATGAATTTCTATAAGTCCTTCACCAATTCTATGGTCTCAGGACTATGCACATTGAGCAGAAGTTAGAAAACCAAAGAGACAAGAAAAAAAAAACAAAAACAAAAAATTCTAAATATAACTGGGAACAAAATTGCACAAATAAACGCAACAAACAGATGGTAAATATACAAACCAGTCTACTTGATCAAATGTCATCATCTCCGAAATAGATGATGGCGTGCCAACACCTCAGTTATACCCGAAGCAGAAATGCTTGCACATCCAAAAAGCTCTTGAAGCTTTGCATCGCATAGAATCATCATAGAATTCGGAGGATCCTGAAAGCGAAGAAAAAAAAGGTTGATAAAGTTACAGGGCAAAAGAAGAAGATATCCTTGAAGTGCAAGTTTAAAAAATTACATATAATAAAAATGGACATAGGGTTGGGGCTTCCTTCTCAAGTGCTTATTTGGGCAATTTTGTACCTAAAAATTAAATATTCCCATTTCTTAGTCATGATCACAGGATGTTTATTTTCCAAATTATTTTAAAAATTACCGGTCAATACACACAAGAAGCTTATCCACTAGGTGTCTGCAAAAGGAATCCTTTTTTTTTTCCAATGCAACTTTAACTACAACCATTTTCTCAAGAAATACAAGGTCATCACATCTTGCTCACGGAAACAATCCAAAATTTAGTTCGCATATCTTCACAAATTAAATGTCTAACCTTTTATATCATTTTTGTTACGGAAAAAAGCAAGAAAACTAACACTATGTTTGGAACATGGATTTGTAGAGAGAAAGGAAAGGTGAAGTAAAATGATAGGAACGCAAAATGAAGTGAAAAAATCAAATTTATTTCATTTTATTTCGGAGAGTTAGAAAAATAAGACTAAAATGAATAGATATTTATTAATAAAGTTTAACTTTTACTTTGTTTAACTTTTATTTGGTTAAATGTACAAAAATTACACATTATAAATTTTATTTTCCCTTGATTTTTCTTTTCTCTCCACAAATCCATGTTTGAAACGTAGCATAAATGAAAATCAAAAGATTTTTTTTTCCCTAAAAACTATCCTAAAAAATTGTAGCACCATTATACTTTCTATAGTGGTACACAAGTTCAACCGTACTTATTATGACCAACCCACCTTCATCTCATTCTCTCAGCGCATTCTCAAAAAGTGTGCTACATGAAGCTTGTTTTTCCTAATGCAGCCACTGTATTAATCTTTTACTGCCTCTTTTCCCAAATATCATTTTCTACATGCATGTGAGATCATTTATATCCCACTTTCAGCGACTAAAAGTAACCTAGCGCGCAAGACAAGTAGGCAATAATCTACTTTCATCTGGAATGTAAATTATTTGAGAAATAAATCACAATAAATATATTCTTCGGTAAATGCTGTTAATTTAACTTAACAAAATTAGAATCAGCGAAAAGCCACTAAAGAAGCAAACAGATGAATGAAGGAAAGGGCAGTGAAAAATTCCAGAGCAATGTGCACAGCCAGTATGCCTTTTTTATACTAGCGGTATCCCCACCTTCGGTGGGACTAATCCCTAGAGCTCTTAACTCACCTCACCATAACGCCGAGGGGGTTCAAACTGGTGTCCTCTACCATTATTTGGCAAAGATCTTACCACTAAATTGCCTCTCTGTGGGTAATGCACAGCCAATATGTTTATTATTTACCGTAGAAACACCTCGTGAACAGTAAAACATTGCAAATATCATAGTTTAACTCAATCTCTGAAACATTGACATCAATAAAATGAATTTTCAGGCTCAAGGCCCACCTGCAGGTTACCATAAGAGTTTCCTTTCAATTTGATGCAAACAATCCCATGATTCCCATGTATTAAGCAGAACAAAAGATTTATTTAGAAGTGGTAGACTAATCATTACCATTGGTTGGCCCATTTGGAGATATCATATTCTGTCATTATAATAGATGCTCTGCACATTCTTCAAATTCAAACATATTCCAAAACTTTTCTTTCTAAATTCCCTCCTATAGATTCCTGATGAAAACATTTGTTCACTTAATTTTTATGGGAGAATGACTTTTCTTCAAATGTTCTCAAATTCCCACAAGGGGCAAGGTCTAGAGAAAGCATAACTCATTAGAAAAATAAAATTATCATCTGAAAAAGCTTCACATGAAGCAAAAAAAAGTGAAAACAAAACAACTCTAGACCATGCAGCTGTACTTGGCATATTTCTCAAAATCAAGTAATTCTAGGTACTACACCCACCATGAAGATGAAATTTCAACTGAATAAATTGCACTGTCCCGGGTTTGGTCACGCACCTCAAGTTGGTTGACCTTTATGTATTCCCAAACACCCCTCATGACCTCAGACTGCAGCATCTCCCTTCCACCAGTACCAAAAAACTTTGCAAGTGCTTCAGATATTATCACAATTGGACCAGATTCAGCACTTTTTGGCTCTGATTCCACTTCAACTTTTGCTTTCTTAGAATTTTGACCTGCTGATTCTGAAAGCGTCAAAAAAATTCAGTTTGTAATCCTCACAGGTGGAAAATTCACCTGGAGTAAAAATAAACACATAAATGAACAAAGCAACCAAAAAATACACTTTCTGCAGATACCTACTTGTAGGTTCAAGAGGGAGGATATGCTTAGCTAGCAACTTGTTCATCTTGAACATGTCAGTACAGTCCGTCTCAAACACCAAACGCAGTTCATCATTGCAAATTATCTTCCTTTTGTTACTTGGGTCTTGAAGATTATTTTTCCTTATATAAGCCCACAGCTGCTTCACAATCTGAACCAAACATAAGGCAGCTTTAGAAGCAAAAATGTTCAAAATGACAAATAATACTTGAAAAAAAATATATATATAAAGTTATCCAGAGTCTGAACCTCAGTCCTAGGTAGTGCTGGCTGCCCGACAATGGTCTGAAGTTCAGGTGAAACCCCACAGAGCTTGTTTAGTCCTCCTGGGCCACCTCTTCTTTTTTTTCCAGTTTGGGGACTGCAATTATATAATAATGAAAACAATCACAAACAGCGAAGCATCAAATGAAACATTTCATTTATGAGAATCTCACTGAGAGTGTTTATTGCAAATCTTCAGAAACAGACGTCCAAGTTGAAAGGAATAAAAGGTTGACGTTGGCACAAAAAGCCTCGCAATCCTTGCTTGGCATAGAGCTTAGTTCGCAAAAATCAATTTTTTTTTTTATTTAATGAGTTACTAAAACAAAATTAATCATGGAGCCAAGGATGGTTATGTGGTTCATTTGACGAAGTGGAGGAAGGGAGGGACAATGTGTTGGATTGCATCCTTGCTCAACAAAAAAAGTAGTTAACTAAGCTCCCACATGATGCTGATATCAAGAAGGGTAAATGCAATGTATGCCAGGCTTCCCAGGTTTTGTTTGGTGATATATAGATTTCCAAGAAGTAGTTAAATTTAAGAATGTAGGATGGGCTATCTTTGAGTATTCCATGCTTAAAGAGGATACAAATAATGCATTTTGATTAACTTTGGAATTTGATCAGGGTTATAAAAAGAACAGGAATCTAAATTACAAGAACAGGCAAATGGGTGGTGTTTGTAAACCACTAATCTATAAAGCGAAAAATAGACTTGACAGAAATAAGTTGTAAATGCAAAAGTAGGCCAGTGTTTGTTTGGTCATGAAGATTTCAAAGCATTAAATCACCTTGCTACTCGCTAAGGGTGTAGGATGGGCTGATTTCACTGCGCTTCATGTTTAAGAGGATCAAACGCTTTAGTTTTGATTGATTTGAAAAGTGGGAATCACGAATGAGGAATTCTTCGGTATTTGAGTAGGGTTTCAGATAGGGATTTGTTTGCAAATGAGAACAACAGGAAATTGAGGAGTTGTAAATGAGCTTATAGAAGGAAAAATAGAATGATATTCTGATACAAGGACAAATATTTGACCGCAGCAACAATTAAAAAAACTCCCAGTTCTGAAGAAAGATCTGATAGAAATGAGATTTAACCAAAAGATTTGGATTGAAAAACAACTAATGGGCAAGTAAAAAAACTGTACTTTTCGAAACTCATTTTCAAATTAGGCAACCATTGAGCCTCAACTTTGTTCCATTGCTGGAATGAGGAACAAACTAGACAATATTTCCTAAACATAACTCATAAATTAAAAATTTAGTGCGAAATTAAATCAGAAATGTAAGCAAAGGGGAAAAAAGGGTCACATTTCCTCAATTTCTACCTCTCTTTGGGGGATTCAGCAGGGTTGGGAACGGTACTAGCAGCGGCGGTGGCAGCGATAGCCGCATCTGCAACAAAGGATTCATTCTTTGTCACCCGTTGCAGTTGTGGGGGACGGAATCCGGCCTGCTGGCGAATGGCGAAATTGGGAGGGAGTTGGGAAGAAGCAGCATGGAAATTAGGGTTTTGGTGGAGGACAAATTGGTCACTTGGAGGGGCTTGATGGTGGTGGGCGAGGAAGTGGGGTGGTTGCGAGGCAGGCGGCGCAGGCGTGGGCGCCGGCAGTGGGTGAGATCGAAGTAGGAGGTGGATCTGGTTGCGGATGAAATCGACCTTGTGGGCGAGGTCGAACCCTAGCTTGGACTCCAACTGCTGGACAACGGCGTTTAGGGAGGTTAAGGTGGTGCTAGGGTTTGCCTCGCGAAGCAGAGACTCCAGAGCTTTGGCGATGTCCTGGTCGGACACCATTGTTGGCCCCCTCTCACTCTTCATATATTAACAGAAATTAACGGACTCGCAATCTCTGTCTCTCTCCGCCACTCTCTTTCTCTCTCCTCTCCTTTCTCACTCTCTCTCTCTCTCTCTCTCTCTTTCTCTCTCCATGTTTCACCATCTATCCTTATAGAAGATGAAATGACGAAACAACCCCTTTGCATCAAGCAACAGGCTGCTCGCAAAGGAGTTTGGGTGAAATGGGATTTATTAATTTTTAAATGAATATTTGTCCTGTCTGTACTAAATATTTGGTACATTTTAGATATTTATTGAAATAAATTTTATTATTTTTATTTTTAAAAAATAGTCAAACGCATTTTCACCATCTGCTATCGTCGTGTATTTATAGATATATTATTGACAGATGATGAATAATTTTAGAAAACTATCATATTGACTTTTTTCTTTACAAATAAACACCTAAACATATTTTGACCATTTATTTTTTATTTTTTAATTTAGTGAGTGGCATAATATGTAATGGAGTTGTCAATTCTAATCATAGAATGGAAAGGATTTAAATCGAATTCAGTTAGAAGAGAGAAGATTCAAATCTAACTGATGGTTGACAAGTAATTGCTATTTGTTAGGGCTGATTTTTTATTTTTTATGCTACAATATTCGTTCAAATATAAGTTTACATATTTAACTAACTCCTTTTTTTTTCTAATTTTTAAATAAGAGATTTTTACATGAAGGAGGTATTTGTTTTGTTGAAAATTTCTGAAAATCTCTAAAAGTTATTCGCTTTTTGTTTCATTGCACGAATTACGAACTCACAAATTATCTCATTTTATCTCACTTTTTATCATACTAAACACCTCCGAAACAATAATCTTATTAACAAGTGCACGAGAAAAATCACACTCTCGCACTTGTAGGTCCTTTTCTTTTCTTTTCTTTTTTTTTTTACTTCGGATGACCTATAAGATAAAGAATATTAGAGTTTTAAGCGACAGAATTATCAATTAAGAACTCTTCAACATTAAAGTCAATGATAGCCTCTATTAGATGAAGAAGATAAATAAAGAAGGATTTGCAGAGGTTTAGAGCCCATCTTTTATGATTTTTCATATCATTTTTATGCTAATGGTAGAGGAGGATATTTCTTTTTCCTAGAAAAAATTTCTATCAATTGTAGGCATATTTTTCTTATTTTATCGCGTGAATTGTGAACTATGATATATTTATTATTTATAAGCTAATTAAGATTGAATGAATAAAGCGAAGTACCTCCCTGTGTATATTTATTATCCACTCTTATTTGGAAGGAAAAAAAATTCCTCGCCATCCTAAGATTTGATGAGGAATTATTCTTTATATATCTTCTTACACCTATAACATTTAGTGTTCGGTAAGATAAACTTCAGCACGAATAATACCTTTTAACTTGTTTAAATTGAAACTGCTTAGTCAACATATTAACGGGTAATATTATAACTCAATCAATGTATTTCAAGTTAAAAAGAAATAGTTTCTCCGCAATTTCTTAGCCATCGTGTTGGTTAGACTTATTGGTGTTTTCATATCGATATCCATGATAATAGTTGGCGAGATATTTTGTCCTTCAAAGTTTTTTTCTTCGTTAAATTTCTTAATTAATTTCCCAGATGATAAAATTTGTTCATGCGTTTTTATGCACTAATTCATCAAAGTCACATTTTATTGATTGAATGTTATTATTATTTAGACGCCTGGTGTCTCTTCCCTAAGTTTAAATTTACTGGTTTAATTATCAATGACTATCTTGATTTGAACTTTACTCATTCTTATCTTTTTTGTACATTATATTGATAATACCGTTATCACGTGTTAAAACATTTTTTTTTTTTAACTAAATTGCTTCTTGGGCAACCTTATTTTGTTATTGATTTGATTCAGCAATAGAAACAACATTTCCCACAACAGGTATGATGTGCACATCACAATTTGGCTACCTTGTATATTTTACACCACTTCAGTTTCATGAGGTACATATTTGCAGCTATTTTCATGGCTTTCCTAATATCTTTGTGATAAGTTTACTGTTTACATTTTAACAAATTTGCACTAGCGGTAATTAGTAAGTTTAACATTTGATAAATGTTTTCGTGTTAAAAAAATATGACGCCAATTTTCAAGAAGATAAAAAAAAAAAAAAAAAAGTAACCGAAATCTGATTTCATAATTGTTATGACAAAGATCACTGTTTGTATCCCAATTTCCCATTTTATTTAAATGCTTTTTTACCAAAATTGTTCCAAAATTATGTAATAACAACATTATATAATAAAAAAATATTAGCATGATTTTTTTTCATTTAAATGATTGGCCACAACCAACAAAAAAAAAAATGTCAATTCTAATAGATTATGTAGGCAAATAATTATGGTAGTTTAGTACTCCACATCCCAAAATCCAGTCATTTTTTCATTATATCAATAACAGTTGTTTGGAATTAAAAAATAAATAAATAAATTGTCATTTTTTTTATTTGGTAACCTTTCAAAAGTTACTAAAATTTTATAAAAATATTTCTAACTTTTTTATTAAATAATCAAAAATTACTAAAAATTTTTAAAAATTTCTTTAATTTTTTAACAAATAACTAAAATTTATTAAAAGTTATTGAAAATTTTAAATTTTTACCAAACACTAAAAAAGTTACACTTAACAACTTCTACCAAATATTACGAAAAATTTTAAAAATTTTCACTCACAAAAGCAATGTCAAGTTGTCTAATGCCTTGTATCACCTTGCTTGCATTGCGCTCCCAAAACTATTATTCTGACTCAGGGTATGGTTGGCATGTTGAAAAAAAGTGAGTAAATTTTTAAAAATTTTAAAATTTTCTAACACATTTTGTTCTCTTCGTATTTTGTGAAATTTTTATAAATTTATATATATCTATATATCCTGATAAATTTTTACAAATCCCAATAAAATCTCCATAAACCTCCATAACTTTTTTACAAATTTTAAAAATTTTTTAACAACTTTTAAAAAAATTTGACATAAAACCGTTCAAAAGAATTCAAAAAAACTATTTCAATGAATTCTCTCCCTAAAAAATTAACACACAAGTAAAATATAGCACTATTTATTTTTTAAAAACGTTGTTTAGT
>JAVXUM010000037.1:30610365-30626221 GCA_035590655.1 Pouteria glomerata
ATTGCTGGTTTTGGCTACATTTTTTAATTTATTTAAGAGATCAAAAAATTCATAAAAATGTGGATCTCTATTGCAGGAATGGCCTCTCCACAGACAACAAAAAAATTTCTTTTGCAGAGATGATGACAGATGATGAGCAAATGTCTAGAGACGAAAGATGCTTTCGACTATGGATCAATAGTCTTGGGATTGCTACTTATGTTAATAATTTGTTTGAGGATGTCAGAAATGGGTAAAGTGTTTAGCTTCCATGCCCATAATTATGCTTCAACTTCTTAAGACAATCCACATTATCTGCATAAATGCCTATCTGTGTTTCTGTACCAATTGTTGCTGTAATGAAAGCACTGAGTGGATGATTTAATTGTTTTTATTTTTATTTCACTTTACCAATTAACTTCAATTTCTAATTTTTTCTAAATATTTCCTAGGAAAGTATCATTTTTTTTTTCTTTTGATAGACTTCCTAACAAATGTAACAATTACCAATTTACTTCAATTTCTAAGGTTTTCTAAATATTTCCTAGGAAACTGTCCTTTTTCTTCGCTTTTCTTTTCTTTTGATAAGACTTCCTAGCAATTGTAACAATAGCCGTTGCTTGATACTTTCTCAATCAATCTTCAAAATATTGTTACTGAATTTTTAAACAGCATCTTTGTGGCCTAAAGTTTTCATTGAGATGAGAAGGAATAATTTTTAAACATGGTGTTACCTTTCATGTGTGCAGGTGGATACTTTTGGAAGTGCTAGATAAAATATCTCCAGGAGCAGTTAACTGGAAGCAGGCAACGAAACCCCCTATTAAAATGCCATTTAGAAAAGTGGAGAACTGCAACCAAGTTATTAGAATTGGAAAGCAATTAAGATTCTCCTTAGTGAATCTTGGTGGAAATGATTTTGTACAAGGGAATAAGAAGCTCATACTTGGTAATGTCATCCATCTCAAGTTGTTACTAGAACTGGGAAAATTTTGTCTTTTTTGGAGTTCTGCATGATTTTCTTTCTTGATTTTCCTGTTGTTGTTATTCATGTTTGAATTTGTTCTTGTAAAAGTTAATTTTAATTTTACAGGTTGATTTTTCTGTTTTTCATATATTCTCGTGGTGACATTCTGTTTCCCGTTGCCAGGTTGATTTCAGATCTTACTTGGTTAATTTGGATAGATTCCCTTTGTGCCCTTAGGCCCCTTACTGCTCTTCATCGCACTAATTTTTGTTTCTGCCTGCATCATTTGATTATTGAGAATTTGAGAGCCAATTTCGGTAATTCAGCTGATTGATACTAGTTCCCTGTCTTCAACCTATATTCGGCTTGTTTTCTTCCCCCCCCCCCCCCCATATAGATGTAATATTGTCATGTCTCTGTTCGTCCACTTATTAACAAAATGTCCCTTTTGTTTTGCTAAAGAAACTTTTATTAAAAATAAAAAAGTTTTAGAAACTTTACTTCTAACACGTGGAGGGAAAAATAACACTTCTTGATGTTTAATGTGCATGGATGCATCTTCCACTTCTAAGTTTATTTTTTTCATCCCACTTTTGCTATTTTAGTTTTTTTTTGTGGGATTTGAATATTATTTTAATTATTGCAACTTCTGAATTTCAAAGAAATATTGGTGTGACAGTTAACAGAGGGAATATTGGGGAAACCTGTGTCTGATAATATATGAATCACTTGTTATGACCACAAACCTTCGCTCCCCCCCCCCCCCTTCCAAGACAGCAAATTAGAGCTTTTCTATTGACATCCTTTTCTTCACAATTTTGCCTCTTAATGGAACATATATGTCCATAACATATTTCCTCTTGGCCAGCAATCCATCTTCTAATTGAATATGGATGTCTATGACATTCTCCTCAGGATTTATCACAAGTCAAAGATAACTCTATACATAAAATGGATGAAAAGATGGACCATCATGATATCTTCTGGAAAAGGGAAAAAATTATTAAAGAAATAAACAAATGGATGGTGAATAAAACTCAAAAACTACAGTTGGGAGGCAGTAAAAGTTTACTTTGGTGAAATATTCCATCAAAACAGGCTCTGTCGTAGTTCCTTCACATCAACCTTCAGGACCATCTCTCTGTTTTTCCCTGTGGGATTTGACTATCTCAAACTTCAAAATGTAATTCCTTATTACTAGAATGCTCCAAAAATGCTCAAATTTCTGTACCTGTATTTTTTTTTTTCCAGCTTTCCTGTGGCAGTTGATGCGGTTCAATATGCTTCAGCTTCTGCAAAACTTGAGGTCCCACTCTCATGGGAAGGAGATTACTGATGCTGATATCCTAGATTGGGCAAACAAAAAGGTGAAGAGCAAAGGCAGAACATCTCATATGGAGAGTTTTAGAGTAAGTAAGTTGCCTTTTATTTCTCTGTTAACTTTTATTTATATAAATTATAACTGGGTGCTGTTGCTGTCTGTTATCAGGATAGGAATCTTTCAAGTGGATTATTTTTTCTTGAACTTCTCAGTGCTGTTGAGCCTAGGGTTGTCAATTGGAACCTTGTAACCAAGGGTGAAAGTGGTATGCTTTTTTGCTGCATAAAATGTGTGAAATAGGGGTGGAAACGAGCCGAGCTTTAACTTGTTTAAGCTTGAGCTCGAGCTCGGCTCTCTAATAACTCGATTAAACCAAAATAACGTCATTTTAGTTTAAAATATAATAAATAAAATAATATAAAATATAATAAAAAATATTATTAAAAATATTAAAATATTATTAAATATGTATATATATTATTTTATCAAGCTTGCGAGCGGAGCTTTTCTAGGATCAAGCTCAAACTTGAGTTAGAATCTAAATGAGCCACTAATCAAGCTCAATTCGAGCTCGTTTTAGTCACTAACCGAGCTCGAGCTGAGTTTTTTTCATTCCGAGCTCGAATAGTTCGTGAATAACTCGATTCGTTTTCACCCCTAGTGTGAAAGTTATTATCTTGGTTTGTTGCCTTAGGAAATGGTGGAGCGTGACCCTATGAGGAAAAAGTATTATTTTTATTTTTTGTAAATATTGTCCAAATTTATATTTACATTTGCTGGATACAGACAATGTTTATGGTCTTTTATTAAACAAAATGCTCAGTGTTGAAATTTATTCTCTTTTACTTTCTATGATTAGAAATGTGATTTGGGGGGTTGGGTAGGTTTCATTTCACATGCATCTATATGGGGGGAGAGAGAGAGAGAGAGAGAGAGAGAGAGAGAGCCGATTGCCTTCTGCTCTTTTTCGGCCAATATCTTTTCCTCTCCACAAATGCACTAACACACTGGATTCTGTGTACCGAGATAAGTTTCTTGGAGGCCACAGGGTTACTTGTTCTTGTTGTTGTTACAGATGAGGAGAAGAAATTGAATGCTACATACATAATCAGTGTTGCACGAAAGCTTGGATGTTCTATTTTCTTGTTACCTGAGGACATCATTGAGGTGAGCATGCAAGAGCTTGTTAATTTGTCTGTCCATTAACTTCATGTTTGTATGAAAATTTTTCTTCTGCCATAAGTTAGATTGTTTGAGAAGATAAAATTGTGCTTGCTGCGTATCATAAGTATCTTAGTGCTTTGATTTGCTTGTGTGTGTTTATATCTCCAACCCCACCACCAAGTTTTGATTTACTGTTTTGGGAGGTTGTAATTATCATTTTTTTTTCAAAAAGAAAAAAAAAAACCATAGTGCTTCCACAGCGAATTTCTTTAGCTGTGTGTACTGTTTTACCCAGCTCCTATGAAGAATGGATAAACAAAAGACAACTAGAAAAAACGTATCCTCTGAAATTTTTTATATGCACTGATCATCAAATGGTTAGGAATGTTTTATAAACTGACTAGGCTAGGTGGTGCGATAGTGGCTTATACGTTGTTGTTCTCTGATCATATTTGTTTCAAAATAGGGCATATTTTGAATTGAAAGATTACAAGAAATGGATATGTAGAGTACAAACACAATGGCGTTTTATTTGACCAATGTTCTCATGACGTAATGGCAGGTAAATCAAAAGATGATGCTTACCCTTACAGCCAGCATCATGTATTGGAGCCTTCAGCAAGCAGTGGAAGAGTCCAAGTCATCTACATCCCCTGCTTCTTCTGTTGGTACTCCTGATGCATTAACCCCCGCACCAACCATAAATGGTGAAGATGAAAGTTCTCTGGGTGGTGAAGTCTCAGGCTTGTCCATTGATGATGCCGCCTCAGATACTACAGTCTCCTCACAGCTTGAAAACGAGGACACCCTTCTTGCTTCCAATGGTAGAGTCTCTTCGCTGGTCGAGAACGAGGACACTCCTGATGCCTCCGATGCTAGTGCTCTCCCAAGGGTTGAAAATGAGGACACTTCTGTTGCCTCCGATTTGAGTGTCCCCTCACAGGCTGAAAATGAGGACGCTTCTGTTGCCTCTGATGCAACGAGTGTCGCCTCACAGGTCGAGAACGAGGGCACTGATGCCCCCTCAGATGCTGGTGGTGTCTCGCGACAGATTGAAAATGGAGACACTCGTGTCAAAGAATGAACTGGGAATTGCTGAGGATTTCTCACTCAACAAGATGTAGCCATTAGAGAGAGAAAATTGGTTCAGAGTATGGGGAGAAGATAGAAGAAGAATTCACGTACGGTTATTGGTTTCGTGGGTAAGTGATGAATAATCTTTGGTGAAAAGTGAAGACAAATACATAGCCAAATAATACGGTGTTTGTGATCCAAGAAGACCACAAAAAAAGAAAAAAGGAGTTTTGTATAGAAGTGTTCTGCTGTTCTTTTTCCTGGATAACTACTTTCTCTTCTCTTTTATTTTATACCGTAAGTAGATTTTACTAATTTGGATTTATTTTTTTCACAATGTTTATATTGTTTTGTTCTTGCTAGTTAAATTGATCCCCTGATTGGAGACGCTTTCCATTTATCCAAAATTTTGTTTTATTTTTTTATTTTATTTTTTATAACTAATCTGAATTTGTATGCTAGGCTAACCGCTCTCGAGTTAAACGAATTGAATTTAAATTACAAATTCAAGTTTGTTATATTATTAAATATAATAAGAATTTAACTCAAATAAATTAATATTCAATAAATATTGTATTAAATATCGAATTATTTGAGTGTTACTTGAAATCGATTCGAAATGGTATCCCAGATCACTTTAGTTGGTGAGCCATCGGAACTCATCAGGCTGGCTTAGCGATTAGATTGGTCGGCATGTATCTTCTAAATTTTCCTTTCCATTATTAATCAGCATTCTGTGTGGGTGTTCAAAGGTTGCTACTATTTTGTTACTGTCGCAGCACTTTCCAGTCCATGCTGTAGCTTTGCTTTTTGCTCTTCTATGATTAGGACAGGTTTTAGCATGTATAACTTTTGTTTTAGTTGGGGGTTCAAATCTTGGAAACGATGATCGAAAAGTAGGGATAAGATTGTGTATATTTTACCCTCTTTAGATCCTGTAACATGGGAATATTGTGCGCAGTTTGCTCGACGTTAAACATTTGTTTTTGTACGGTAAAAAAAATTACCACCGAGGGTGCTCATAACGTTCATTGATAAGGAAAGAATTTCAATACAAAGCAAATCAGAAGGATAGGTCCAGAATGGTTCCGACCACAACCTCTTCGATGCTTAAATTAGTGTTTTCTTTAAAGAATTGAAAGAAAGAGGTAGTGAATTTAGTAAGTAATAGTGAACATACTTGGATTTGTGGTTAAGTGCTATATTTATAGTAAGAAAGATATAACAAAGTAATATTTTGTTCAAAAAAGGGTAATCATTCTTTCTCTATTTTGCTGCTTGGCACAAGTATTCATTTCCTTTCCATTTAATATCAGTCATATAGTATTAAATAATGGTAAGATAGGAATAGATTTTGGAGGCTTATTCAGACAAGGGAAGTGTCCAAATGTCACATCACTGTGTGCCACGCGTATGAAAAAAAGGCAACGAGGCAAAGATTTCTTATTGTAAATGAACTAAAACATTATAAATGAACCGGATTTATTATTACATGCTAGCATTATGTGTGGGACCCAATGTTTGTGGTCGGATATGTGTTTAATTTCTTGCTCTTGTACTCGGCATAATTTTTTGCTTGGTAATTTCTATTTAAGAAACTATCACGTAGCTCTTTCGGGTAGTTGCCACGTGTTACGGTATATTTTGTACCAACATTATGCCCCCACTCTGGTCGAGTAAAGAATTACTCGAGCAGAGTAGCAACGCGATTTAAAAATTCAAATCACATTCTTCCAATTGGTAACACATGGATGGGTAGACTTGCTGAAGAAATTAAGAGAGAGGGAATCGAGTCTTTTAGGCGGAGATATAATATCCCTGCAAATGTGGGTTTTAGGTTAGCATGGGACTTAGACCATGAAGTTGGAGTTTTTCCATTGATTGCTATAATTGAGAGAGGTCTTAGCTTTCCCGTCTCCTCTTTTTTTCGTTTCATGTTCCTGAGGTTGAATATCTCGCCTAAAAACGTTTCTCACAACTTCCATAGGATAATGAATGGGGTAGATACAATAAACCGTAAATATAGGTTCCACCTTATTGAGTAGGACCTTTTATATTGTTATAGTATTCAAAGGATTGGGAAAGAGGAAAACAGGTGGTGCTTAAAGTCCTGACCTGAAAAGGCACTTGTGCATATACTCCCAGACAACATCAAAGGGATGGAAGAAGACTTTTGCGTTGTCTCGGGGCATTGGATGCACGGCCTCGAGGAAGATCTTTTTCCTTCAATTACGGTTCGGTCGTTTGGACCAGGTTACTTGACCCATTTGTTCCCTACATATTGTTCCTTATTGAACTATAAATATTTGACTTCCTAACCCTTAATTCAATATACAGATGATCGAGAGAAGAAAATCTAGGCGAAATGGAGCTTTGCCGACCAAAAATATATTGAAGAGGTACTCAAATTCTTGGGGCTGGATACGTTCCTTTTCGCAAGGTCGGCGCCAATTCTTTTTGACTACATCCCAGGGTACAAGTCCTTTATCGCTTCTCCACAAAGATTTGGTATTAGATAAGCCACTAACGTTCTGCATAAATGGTTCGCATGGCTAGAGGAACAAAAGTAGAACTTCTTTCATAAACATTATCCGGTTTGTAACCCAGCACCCATTAACAATTGCTGATCTCCTTACTATCCCAGCTACAACAGCAATCATTCCTACTCGTCCATTCGAGCAAACTATTGGGGAGCAAGAAGGAGAAGAGGAAGGAGGAGAAAGGGAAATACTTGAACCAGTTTTCACTGAAATCTTTGGAGAAGAAATGGCCCCAAAACAGAGCCTCCGGCAAATGGTACTCGAGAGAAGAAAGAAAGCAAATGAGAGTTCACAAGGGAAAACTACTAAGAGGGTTTCCCACGAAACTACCCTGACCGAACAGACCGAATCTCTTGGGAAGGAAATGGCTTCCACCCAAAAAAGACAGAGGGTAGAGGAGGAGATTGGGACTTCATCCCAAAACCCTGAATCTTCACAAGAAGGATCAGGAGGACTTTCTCAAGAATTTACTTCTTCGTCTCGGGAAGACGTTTCTTCACACTCTCTACTTCAACCCATTCTTCCTCCCAACCCAGCAGGAGATTTAACACCTTTCGTTCATAGAATTCAAATAACAAGTTCAGAATTTCCTTCTGGCTGTCCTTTCACCATTCAAGATTCAGCTTTGAATCATCAAGAAGAGTTCCTGAAGGAAAGTTTTACGCCTAGGGATCTCCAAGATGTGAAGAAACAAAGGGTTAAGGATCTATATAAGACTTTGGTGAAGAGTATTATACAGTAAGCTAGTCTATTCTTCTCCCCATTTTGTTTATGTTTTCCATTGATTTTTCCTTACTATCATTTCTTTGACAATTGCAATCAATTCTCTACTCCCTTGAACTCATCAATCGATGCCGTTCTTACCACAATCAGGTCAGGAGAAACGACAGTGAACTCCACGACTTGAAGTCTAAGGTTAAAGCTTTGGAAAGGGAGAAAAAGAGGATGGAGAAAAATTTGGAAGCCGCAAGAGGACAAACTGAAGACATAACAACTTTCTTGGCTGCCAAAGATGCTGACCTGGTGGAGAAGTCCACCCAACTTATCGAGGCCCAAGGTGAAGTTTCAAAACTCAGAACAAACCATGAGAGGACATTCGCCGAGCTTAGGAAGGTTCAATTGGAATACTTCACTTTGATGAGTGAAATTTCTAAGTTGAAACGGGAAGTTAGAAACTCCTCTGAAGCTCTAAAAGCTTGTGAGGAGAAATCTTCTAAGGACCTGGAAGATCAACTTCAAGATTTCTTCAATCAAATGGAGAATGCCATGAATGAGAACTTCCTAGAAGGATGGGAGACTGCTATGAAGAAGTTGGGCATTGAGCTGACCTCCTAGACCTATAGGGATGTTACATTTCCTATTATGGACGGCACAATTCCCCGTTTCAGTTTTGAGAAAAGAGATTAGGCATATGGGGCAGAGAAGATGAAAGGGAAAAAGGATTCTGAGCATGCATAAGAGAATTTATTTGCTCAGTCCAATGTAAATGATGAGACCTTAAGCAGCATGATAACTGCAGCAAAGACGCTCTCTTCTACAACCCAGGGTTCCTCAGAGCATTAAGCCGAGGAGGGAGACTTTAGGAACCTTCTCTTTTCCTTATCTCTTTAAGCTATTTATCGTTTTGTAATTTGTATGGCTTTTCTTGTAAGACATGTCAGCTTGTATGTGCCGTTGCTGAGCACTTTGGATACCTAGAATGGTCATTCCTAGTTAGCGCTGAGCTTCCTTTCAGTGGGATCTTTCCTTGCCCCTAGCAATCTTCTCAGAATGAAATCACCAACCCTGAACTTTCTCGCCCTGACTCTCTGGTTATATCTCATTTTCGACTCTTGCTGGTAGTTGGCCAACCTTAGTGCAGCCATTTCCCTACGTTCTTCAATTAGATCAAGACTTTCTCTCATTACTCGATCATTTCCTCCTTGATTAAATGCTTGGGTACGGATGGTAGGCATACCCACCTCTAAAGGAATAACTGCTTACACTCCATAACTAAGCAGAAATGGTGACTTACTAGTTGATCTCCTAGTGTAGTTCTATAAGTCCATAGGATAGACGAAAGTTTTTCTACCCATTTACCTTTAGCAGCTTCCAGCTTATTCTTTATGCCATTAAGGATGACCTCTTTTGATGCCTGAGCTTGCTCATTGCTTTGAGAATAGGCTGGTGAGTAATATACATTCTTGATTCCGTATTTAGAGCAGTACTCTCATAACGTTTTACTATCAAACTGTGTTCAATTGTCAGAAATCAGTACCCTAAGGAAGTCATACCTTGTAATAATACTTTTCCAAACAAAAGGCCTTGTGTCAACATCTTTGATCTGTGCTAGTGGCTCAACTTCAACCTATTTAGTAAAATAATCAGTGCTGGCCATAAGCCACTTTCTATTTCCGTCGTAGTAGGGAATGGGCTAACTATATCAAGGCCCCATTGTGCAAATGACCAAGGACTTGTCAAAGGACTTAACTCTTGTGTTGGTTGATGAGGAATTGGAGCAAATAACTGATACTTCTTACACTTTCTAACATAAGCATATGCATCATTTCCCATTTTTGGCCACCAATATCCTTGTGTAATTGCTTTATAAGCCAACGACCTGCCCCCAGTGTGTGCACTACATACGCCTTCATATATTTCGTATAAGAAATCTTGTACTCGATCTGGGTGTACACAAAGAAAGTAGGGACCAGTAAAGGATTTTTTGTACAACTTCTGATCTAGAGATAACTAAAATCTGGTGGCCTTTATTCTTATCTTCCTTGCTTCAATCTTTCTTCAGGAAGGATGCCATCTTTCAAATAAACAACGATTGGGTCCATCCAAGAAGGACTCAGGTCTGTGCAAGCTGTCACTTCTGACTTCATAACACTCGGCTTCTCCAGTTCCTCATGGAATACAGTATTTGTCAATCTTACATTCGAGGCTGAAGCCAGGGTGGCTAAAGCATCCGCATGCGAGTTGTGATCCTTCCCAACCGAATCTATGCTAATAACATCGAATTTCTTTAGCTCGTCCTTAGACAGATCTAAATATTCAACCATTTTCTGACTCTGTGCCACATAATCGCCCTTTAATTGGTTCACTACAAGTTGGGAGTCAGTTTTGATGATTAAGTTCCGGGCAAACAAGCGCCGAGCAATCCTAAGCCCGGCTAGCAGAGTTTCATATTCTGCTTCATTGTTGGTAGCTTGAAAGCTAAGTTTTATTGCATATTCAATTGTTATCCCTTTTGGGATAGTCAAAACAACACCAACGCCTGCTTCTCTTTTGGTTGAAGATCCATCAACCTCAATCTGCCAAGGGCGAAGGGCTTCCTCATCAGAGATTTTTCTGTATTGACTTCAAGTTGCCACACTTCTTGAGTTTGCTCGGAACCAGGAGTAGCAAACTCTGCTATAAAATTTGCCAAAACTTGTGCCTTTATTATAGTCCTAGGCACGAATTGAATATCAAAGACTCCCAATGATACAACCCACCAATGATACAACCCACTTAGCCATTCTTCCTGTGATGTCTTCTTTCTTCAAAAGCTGTCTTATTGGTTGATCAGTAACGACCTGAATGGTATGTGCATGAAAATAATGTGTTAACTTCCTTGATGCTATCACCAGTGCCAAAGTAAACTTTTCAAGGGGAAGATATCTAACTTCTGCCTCCTGCAAAGTTTTATTTACATAATAAGTGGGTTTCTGTATTCCTTCTCTCTACTTTATCAACACAGTACTTATAACATGATCTGAAATTACTAAATAGAGCTGCAAGACATCTCTAAGCGGTAGGGTAGTTAGAACTGGTGTTGTGGCGAGGTAGTTCTTCAAATTTGTTAGAGCCCGATCTGCTTCCTCATCCCAAATTAACTTGTTGGGTCCTTTTAGCAATCTGAAGAATGGTCGGTAATGGTTGGCACTTATCTGATGCTCGGCTTATAAATCTATTAAGTGCAGCAACTTTCCCAATCAATTTCTGAACCTTCTTTTTGGTACGAGGTGGCGTGACTCATTGTTGGTACAAAAAATACCGTAACACGTGGCAACTACCTATGATAGTTACGTGATAGTTTCTTAAATAGAGATTGCCAAGCAAAAGAGTATGCCAAGCATAAGATCAAGAAATTAAACACCTATCCGACCACAAATATTGGACCCCACACATAATGAGAGTATGTAATAATAAATCCGGTTCATTTATAATGTTTTAGTTCATTTACAACAAGAAATCTTTGTCTCGTTGGCCTTTTCTCATACATATGGCACAGTTATGTGACATTTGGACACTCCCCTTATCTAAATAAGCCTCCAAAATTCATTCCCATCTTACCTTTATTTAATGTTATATGACTGGTATTAAATGGAAAGAAACGAATACTTGTGCTAAGCAGTCAAATGGAGAAAAAATGATTATCCTTTTTTAAAAAAAATATTACTTTATTATATTTTTCTTACTATAAATATAATACTTAACCACGAATCCAAGTATGCTCACTATTGCTCACTGAATTTACTATCTATTTCTTTCAATTCTCTAAAGAAAACACTAGTTTGAGCATGGGAAATGTTGTGGTCAGGACCATCCCCGGCCCATCCTTCTGATTTGCTTTGTCTTGTAGATTGAAATTTTTCCTTTCAGTGGACGTGATGAGCACGCTCCATGGTAATTTTTGCTGTCGAACATTTGGCGTCCACCGTGGGGCTTGTTTTCTAAGTTCCCCACATTTTGATTGTAAAGAAATTGGAATTGAATTCAAGCTTCTTGATAAAGAATGACAACCAACGGAGATATAACGCCCCCACAATCCCCACATACAAGGGACGAGTCCACACCAACCAAACAAAAGGGAAATTCATTAGTCATACACACCTCTGGCTTAGAAGTAAGCAGGACGCGTAAGGTAGAGGACCCTGAAGCTGTTAAAAGAAGGAAGGAAATTGAAACATTGGTGAGTGAAAAGCAAATCGTGTTGGAAGGACTACTGTTGCTTGCCATTGAGCCTGGAAAAGGGGAAGATAATAGTTCAAGAGGATGCTTCTGAATCACCTTTTGACACAGAGGAGAGTGTTGATTCATTGTACGAAAATGAAGAAGAACAAGAACAGACACAAACAAGAAAGGACTAACCCATAGCTCATACAGAAAAGAGAAACCTTAGGCTTGTAAGGGAACTTCAGATGCAACCCCAAATGTCGAAGCTATCCAAATTGGCAAGTATGAAACCTGTGAAATCCCAAGGAAAAGGGATTGTCCCTGTCCCTAAAAAGAAGTCTATAGAAAGGAGGTCACAAGCCACAGAAGAAAGTTCTTCTAGTGAGGATGATGCTGTACAAGAGAGAATAAAAAAGGAAGAAAAAACAAAGGAATCTGAGAAATTGTATCTTCAGAGTTGGGAAGACCCAGCCCAATCTACATTGATGTTAGCAAGAAAGGTGTTAGGAAGAATATCAACATCTCCGTTTACTAAAGAATTTATAAAGCAGAGCCCCCTAAAAAGTTTCAGACACCAAGGTTTACTGTGTATGATAGTAAGTCAAATCCCTTAGCTCATTACCGTCATTACGTGCAAGTAATGGCTTTGTGGAGCTGGAATAAGGAATTGATGTATAGAGTGTTCCCAACGAGTTTAGGGGAGACAACTTTGCAATGGTTCCATAAATTAGTTCCTGGAAGTATTTCCAGTTAAGGGCAGCTTGCCGAGCAGTTTGTTGCAAGATTTTTAGCTAACACAAGGCAGCCAAAAGCTGCTAATGTGTTGCTCGCCATAAAGAAGAAGTCTGAAGAAAGTCTCAGAGATTACTCACGAAGATATTTGGAGCTTTATAATGAAGCGGAGGGATGCTCCAAGCAACTGGCAGTGACTTCATTCAAATTAGGATTGAAAAAAAAAAGAGAAGCTCTGGCTTTCATTAACAAAGAAGCCAGCAACGAATATGTCTGATCTGATGTGCCGAATCGAGAAATATGCCAAAGTAGAGGATGAAAGGCCACTCGAGCAAAAACAAGACAAAATTAATTCCAAGAAGGAGAAAGGGAAGTTTGTCAAGCCTGAAAAGATGAAGTCAGTGTTTGAAGCCATCAATACTGTTTTCAAAGAACCAATTTTTAAAATCCTTCCCCAGATCAAAGACAAACCGTATTTCAAGTGGCCGAGGAAGTTGCCCGATTTTGAAGGTAAGGAAGATCATAAAGATTTCTGTGCATATCATCGAGACCGGGGGCACTGTACTGGTTCGTGTAAATCATTAAGAAGACACTTGAAAAATTTGGTCGGGCAGGGTTATCTAAAGTAATTCATTGATGAAACTAACAATCAAGCTGTTGAAATCGTTCCCCGAGCTCAGCAGAAGGGCCAAAGAAGAAGGATGAACGAAGCTCTAGAGGAAGATATCGTGGAAGAAGCTGAACAACCACCACATGTTAGACCAAGGAGGGACGTTCAAAGGGCCAACAGTTATTCATGTTATTTATATGGAAAATTGCTCACATAGTGTAATAACTTGCTAAAAAACAGAGCAATTCTCCCTAAGAAAGGAAATGCTTGAGATTTTTGTGGGCCCGAGCAAACGTCAAAGGCAAAATAAAGCTCAGGGCAGTACTTTCTTAGAAGATAAAGTTTAAGAAGTGGAGAAATCCCACAATGATGCTCTGGTGATAACCTTGGGCATGTTCGAGTCAGAGATAAGGAGAATTCTGATAGATGCAAGAAGTTCAATGGAGGTGATGTTTTTCAGTCTATTTAAGAAATTGGGTCTAACTGAATATGACTTAGAACCCGCAGAATGCCCTTTCATTGGATTCAACTCAGCCCTGATCTGGCCGTTGGGGAGGGTTATGATCCCTGTTCGTACTGGACCAATGGAGTGTGAAGTCGAATTTACAGTGGTTGGTGCACCATCTTCTTACAATGCAATAATGGGGAGCTCATGGTTGCATGTCTTGAAAGCTGTCTCCTCAACCTATCACCAAGTACTGAAGTTTCCCTATGGGGATGAGGTGGTAGAGATTCGAGGGGACCAGGTTATTTCAAGAAAGTGTTTTACGGCAGCTTTGAAGTCTAAACCCTTGCCCGAGCAAGTTTAGATGACGGAATTGCCTGAGGACACTCCGAAAATTGATGATGTAGGAGGAGATCTAGAGAAGAAAGTAGCAGAAAAATTGGAGAAGATATTGATCGATCCAAGTGATAATGAGAAGTTCTTTTTGATTGGATCTGATCTGGGAACAGAAGAGAAATTGAAAATGGTTGAGTTGCTACTAAAGAATAAAGGAACTTTTGCTTGGAGACCATAGGAGATGCTAGGTATTTCTCTTGATGTTCAATCACATAAGCTCAATGTTAACCCATGAGTAAAGCTTGTTATTCAGAAGGCAAGAAAGTCGGCACTATAACATGTTGAAGTTGTCATTGAAAAGGTTGTTAAGCTGCTTGAGGCTGAAGCCATTAGGGAGATCTTATACCCTGAATGACTGGCCAACATAGTGGTTGTTAAAAAGAAGAATGGAAAGTGGAGAGTATGTGTCAATTACACAGATCTAAATAAAGAATGTCCCAATGATCTATTTCCACTGCCTAAGATTGACCAATTGGTGGATTCTACTTCTGGAAGTGTAAGGATGTCATTTTTGGATGCCTATAATTATAAGGGATATCATCAGATCCCAATATATGGTCCAGACGAGGAGAAGACTTTCCTCATTACCCTCAAGGGAATCTATTGTTACAAAGTTATACCGTTTGGGTTGAAAAACGCCAGAGCCACGTACCAACAGTTGGTGACTAAGATGTTTAAAGATGATCTTGGAAAAATTATGGAAGTCTATATTAATGATATGGTGGTGAAAAGCAAAGAAACTGGAGAGCATGTCGGCCACTTGCAATATATGTTTGACACGCTCAATCATTTTGGTTTGAAGTTAAACACTGCTAAGTGTGTTTTTGGGGTCAGTTCTAAAAAATTCTTGGGACATTTAGTCTCCAGGCAAGGTATTGAAGCAGATCTAAATCAAATAAGAGCTATCCAAGGAGTCACGCCACCTCGTACCAAGAAGGAGGTTTAGAAATTGACTGGGATGGTTGTTGTACTGAATAGATTTATAAGCCGAGCATCAGATAAGTGCCGACCATTCTTCAGATTGCTAAAAAGAGCCAACAAATTAATTTGGGATGAGGAAGCAGATCGGGATCTAACAAAATTGAAGAACTACCTCGCCACAGCACCAGTTCTAACTACCCCACAGCCTGGATATGTCTTGCAACTCTATTTAGCAGTTTTAAATCATGTTATAAGTGTAGTGTTAATAAAATAGGGAGAAGGAACACAGAAACTCATTTATTATGTAAGTAAAACTTTAAAGGGAGCAAAAGTTAGATATATTTCTCTTGAAAAGTTTACTTTAGCACTGGTAATGGCATCAAGGAAGTTAGCACATTATTTTCATGCACATACCATTTAGGTCATTACTGATCAACCAATAAGGCAGCTTTTGAAGGAAGCAGACATCACAGGAAGAATGGCTAAGTAGGTCGTATCATTGGGAGTCTTTCATATTCAACTCGTGCCAAGGACTACAATAAAGGCACAAGTTTTAGCGGATTTTATAACAGAGTTTACTACTCCTATTCCCGAGCAAACTCACACTACAAGAAGGCACACTATTGCCGACCAACAACTTGGTCGGTAAATGTCAATTTTTGGTCGGCAAAACTTTTACCGACTAACTGAGTTTGGTCGGGGAAACCTTTACCGACTAAAATTTGATTTAGTCGCCAAATAGGTAATATTTAACGACCAAATTTTGGTTGGCAATTATAAAATG
>JAVXUM010000037.1:30652549-30669621 GCA_035590655.1 Pouteria glomerata
TTTTTTTTAGGTAAATCATTCAAAGGTTTAAACAAATTTAGATAATAAGTAAACTTAGAATTCAAAAGCTTTTTATATAATTTTATTTTAATTTAGTAAATATTCAAAAATTTTTTATACAATTTTATTTTAATTTTAAATAAATATTTAAATAAAATAAATTAAAGATCTAAAATTATTTAATCTAATAGTGGATATTAAACTTTAAAGAGGTAATTTTGTAAATGTTTTTATCTGTAGAATAAGTTATTCATGTGATTTTGAAGAAAGATTTGCTTATTCTCCTATGGGATGAATAAAATATGAAGTAAAGTATTCTACCATTCAAAAGTATTTAAAAAATTAGATAATTAAAAACTATTTATATTTTTTAGATAAATCATTCAAAAGTTTAAAAAAATTTTAGATACTTAGTACACATAGAGTTCAAAAGTTTTTTTTAGATAATTTTACTAATTACCTAATTTTTTTAAAATGATTATAATTAGAAATATTTTTTAAAATATTTACTTTTTTTATATAATAAAAATAATTCTAATTTTATTAATTATTTAAGGTGAAAAAAACGTAAACATGACTATTCAACTTTTTTTAATTATCTATTTTTTTTTCTAAATAATTCTAATTAGAATTAGAATTCTAAGCATACTAGGCCAATTCTTTTTTAAATATTTTTTTTAATTATTTAATGTGAAAAAAATGGAAATATAACTATTATTCTAATAAAACTTAACACGATCCTTAGACAAAAAATTAACAAATTTTATAAAAATAAAATAAAATAATAACATATCCAGTACTAACTAGTTTATTTTTTTAATTAAACTATTTTTTGGATATTATTTGAATAAGCGTATATATAAACAAAAATAAAAAATGGTAAGATAACCACAGAAATTGGCTTTTTAATTTTAGTTACTTTACCTTTTTTGCTGTTTTAAAAGTTCAAAATATTGATTATTCATTTTTAGATAAGTATATAATCTTATACACATGAAACTGAAATTTTTATTACTTGAAAATGTATAGTTTTATCTTATCAGTGTGAAAAATAGAAAAATTGAAGATAAAAAGCCATTTTCGTAACACTATTTAACTGTTTATTTATTTTTTCTGATTTTTGGTTTTTTGTTGTTATTTTTTTTTTTGAAATAAAATCTGGAAATACAATAATTGATTTTTATTTTAATAAAATATTTAATTTTACTAATTTCATATTAATTAAATTAATTTATATTATTTATTAAAATAACGTAATTCAATAAAAATATAATATAATTATATTATTTAATAAACATAATTAATAAAACATATTTAATATTAAAAATAATTTAAAAAAATATATTTCATAGTAAGGAATTGTTTATCGATTCCTTAGTATATATTATTATTAATTTACCTACTTAATCAAATTCTCTTGTCTTGGAGCGAAAAAAAAAAAAAAAAAAGACGTTTATAGATCGTAGATACGTGGTTGTGAAATTAACGCCGATACCACATTGGGCCACTAATCAACCATGGATGTCCAATTCAAATACATGAAACGTAAAATGCATACATCAAATGATATTTAAATAGCTAGAGAGAAATTAGGATTTGATTTGATGAGAAACCTGGCTTTAAGGTGAACGACGGGACGCCCGATCGGGAGGAGGGACTCGTAGGTGTGGTTCTAATTGATGCAGTTGGATCGCATGTTGTCGGAGCTGAGGATCGCGACGTCGACATTGATGTGGTCGTCGACCCTGAGATCTTCTGCTGGTTTAAATATTGAATTCCAGTCGCCGCAGATTCCCGGTCTCACCAAACTGTCTCTTGTTATGGAAGATCATAACCTGTTCAATCAATCAAACAATGGATTCAGGTACGCTTCCGCTATTCGTATTTTATCTTCTCTTTGAATTGAGATGGGTATTTAGAAATCATGTTTAGGTCATGATATTCGGATACAATTGTGATCTGTACATGTTTTGGTAATTTTATCAACATGGCTATGTTGGTTTTGATGTTTATGAAGGTTGTGTTTTCATTGTACTAGCGTTATTCTTTGCCTTTCATCTCTTTAGGTTTTTGTACGCTGGATGTGTATGTCGTGGTTTGGTATAGATATGAGAAAATTGGGATTGAGATTATTGGTTTTTTTCTTTTTTTGGGTGTGAATTGGAGTCCATGGTTGCTTAAATCTTTTAGGCTAGGATCAGCAAGCTATAAAGGCAATTGGAAGATGTGACAGCACTGGAATTGACAGTGTAAAGCAAGTTATCTACTTTAGTTTCTAATATTTCATCTTCTATGAAATTGGATTGGGAAGCAATTTGAGTTGTGTTTGCATTGAGACTGCCTAAAGCTTGTTGGCAACAGTAAAGCAATTCCCTAATACTTTTCCCATATCGAAGTCGTTTCCAACGATGGCTTCAAATTTCTCCAATCTTGAATTAATCAGGATATGGGTGATTATTCGAGTGATACGTAAGTTAATCCAGATACTTTGAGTATAAAAAAAAAAAAAAAGAAGTTATTGTTCGGCAATAAAAAATATTACCGAAGATGATCTCCTCATCCTCTGAAAATTAATGGAAACAAACCTACAAGACAAGAGAAGTTAGAAGGAAAGGTCGGGGAGGGTCCTCAACCAAAATCCCTCCGATGTTTAAGTTAGTTTTTCGTGTCAATGATAATCTTCTGAAAGTAAGGAAAGTGTTGAATGAGAGAGAAGATAAATCCAGCAGAAGAGAGAAAAAAAAATACCTTGGCCACATTTTTGGTATTTAAAGTGTGAGAATCGACATACTTTAATTGATTTGACTAGACAATGACAGTGGCAGGTGTAAGCATTGAAATATGTGATATTCTGCAGATTTTGTTGAGTATTGTAAATTAAGTAACTGTACAGTATAACTACCAAACTATTTAGTCCCAATCTAACTAGAACGTACCCCCTGGTTGGGGGTGCAACTTGTGGTCGGGGATGCTTTATAGAGGTCGGGTAAGGTATTTTTTGGCCGCACACCATCCGAAGCTAAGATGTTGACTTTCAGGTTGAGTAGTTTCACATGCTTTGTTGTCTATTGGCCGATCTATCCAAAGATAACAGGAAACTTGAGTTTGCGTAAAGGAATTGGTCAAAAGTTAAACGTTTTACAATCCCAATGGCGTTCTTTTCTTCCTGGCATTTTCTTTCTATTTAATTGTATTAATTTATTTCCAGCAGTATTATTGGTCAAGCTTTACCGGACTAGCTAAGCTGAATGGTTCTTTTGCGTTTAAGATGTGAAGTTTTCATCAATAAAGAAATAAATATAAATACAGGAAAAGGCCGAGTCCATTATCGTGCTCAGTTTTGTATTCAGATTTTTCTCTGCTGGTTTTTTTATTCAGGTGAGATTCAATTGCATTATGTCCTTTTTTTGAGGATATATGCACATACATATGAATCAGTGAGGTTCTCTGGTGACTCTGATTTTTTATTATTATCTGAGAATAGGAGAAGCTTTTCTGAAGATTGATTCATGGAAAAATTTTCTTCTAATTTACGTTGGTCCAAAGAATATATATATATGGTCCTTTATGCCTAATTTAAAGCACATAATGATAATGTTTGCAGAAATTGATGTGAACATACACATACATGCCAATTGGACAATGGCTGTGCAGGCTTGCGCAACACCAAAAATGATGGATGACATTGATGATGGTGATGATGATGATGATGCACCCATAGTTTTTAGGCGCAGTAACACAGCTTCAAAGCAAAATCGATTGACCTCAGATGCAAAGAAGACTTCATCTCAAAGACATGACGGACAGTCAGGGAAGCAGGTCTCTGAAGTACGTTCTTCCAACTGCCAGAATTCCATTTCCCAGAAGGGCAAGCCAGTTCTGTCCACCAAGGCAGTACCGGTAAGATCTCCTGAAGCAATCCCAATTGAGTCAAGTTCCTCAGCCAAGGTGCCGGCAGTAAAATCTTTTTTAGCGAGCCCAAAAACCTCAACATCATGTGCCAAGGCATCATCTGTCAAGTCACCAGTGACAACTTCAAAAGCGTCAACCTCAGCAGCTGATCAATCAAAACTTTCATCTCAACAAAGTCCACCCCCGTCTATTAAGGAGGAGAAGCAATTGGTTAATTCTGCTGGTGAACCCCATAGTGATTCTGGGGATTCAGAAGATGATAAACCACTTAGTGCAAGGCTTTCTGCTGGATTATCAAAGCGGAGCTTGAATCATGCCAATAGAGGGCCAAACACTTCAAGTCTCAGTTCATCAACACTTCAAAAACAAAGAGTTAAATATGAAGATTCTGATGATGAAATTCCTTTGTCATCAAAGTTCCTGTTAAAGTCAAATGTAGGACCCTCTACGAGCAATCCTTGTGATTTGGATGAAAATAAACCCATGGCACCAAAACTTCAGCAAAATGGTTTTGCCATGAAAGATAACCTTAAAAAGTCTTCTACAGTGTTGATTAAGAGACCTCTTGGTGAGGTCAAATCTGTAACTCAGTCTTCAGTGAAAATGCCAAAGCTTGTTGAAGGATCCTCTTCGCCAATCATTAATAAGCAAGCATCTGTGAAAGTAGAATCAAAGGCAGAAGAAGATGATGATGGTGATGATCATATTCCTATTTCTCTGAGAATGAAGATGCCAATTGCATCAGGTAACAAATCATCTGCAAAACAAAAAGTAACAAAAGTTGTTTCCTCTATATTCAAAAAAACAAATAAGAAGTCCAAGAAAATGATGAAAAATTCAAAATACTCCGAGTCATCAAAGGTTCCCCCAGGCTCTGGCGAAGGGCAGAAATGGACTACCTTGGTTCACAATGGTGTCATTTTCCCACCTCCATACAAACCTCACGGGGTTAAGATGCTTTACCAGGGGCAGCCAGTTGATTTGTCTCCTGGGCAAGAGGAGGTTGATCTCTGTCTCTGTCTCTCTCTTAATTGTGATGGACATCTTATCTAGTTCTACTCATTATTGTGGTTGTTCATGAAGGTTTTAATTTGATGGCATTCATTCTTGAAGCTCTCTTCCAAAGAGTCATACAGATTCTATTTTATTTATATATTTTATTTTGCAGGTTGCAACAATGTTTGCGGTTATGTTAGATACTGATTATATGAAAAAACCTAAATTCAAAGAGAATTTTATGGATGACTGGAGAAAAATACTGGGGAAAAAACATGTAATTCAGAGGTTGGAAGATTGTGATTTCACCGCAATATACGAATGGCATCAGAAGGAAAAGGAGAAGAAGAAACAAATGAGTACAGAAGTAAGTTCATTTCCTACAAACATTCTGGCTTTATGATGCAAAAAATACACTGGAACTTTATCTGTGGAGTTGTTTATAAATCTTGAAACAAACAATTGCTCTTATGATTCTACTTCCAAAATTCACCACATAACAAATTGGCTAGTTTTTGTAGCATGCTGTGCTTAACAAAATTGTGATTGTACTTTCTAATGAACTTGACCACCCAATTAAAATGATTTCCAACTCTGTTCAATTTCCACTGGATCTAATTTTTGCATTGGCAAATTATAGTAGTTTTTATGTTATTAACTTCACCATATTTGATTACTACATATGGCAACTCTTTACCTGTTGGTATTGGATTTTATGAATTTCTTGATTATAATAGAATTGTTTCTGTGTATATCCATTAAAAAAAAGCCATTCCCTGTAGGGCCTGTACTAGTACTGGTCATTGTTACGGGGCGTACAGATAGGTGGACTGGGCAAAAATCTCTCTTTTGGATTACTTGCACTATTGACTCACCTGCCCAAACATCTAGCATTGCACCTCGCAATGACTGTTTGTGTAGGTCCGTTAACCTTCACCTGGCTAAAAACATTTAAATAGAAGGCGAAAAAGATCCTGTTGGATTAGAAACATATTTTATTGTTTTTTACTGAAAACACTTTTGTTTCTAGGAAACAGTTTGGTTGTCCTCAATCTGCATTGCTGTTTCCACAAGTCTAAAAGGTATCTACAGCATCAAATAGTGATACCTAGTTCAAAGCCCCTAGTGATCTGATCTTTATTTTCAAGATTCTATTTGATTATTCTCAAAATATTTACGTGCTATGAGTTCTCATATGTGTTTTGTTTAGTGTAATGTTCTGACTCCTATGATAATATTCTGCTGCCTAATCGACCATTGGTTTCAGATAGCTTCAATTTTACTTCTGGTTTTAGGTAGATTCATTTTGTGGTCCAACAGTTCCACTTGATGATTATTGTTGGTAACTTGGTTCCTTTAAAAGGACACAGTTTTTGTTTTTGATAAATTAGGTTTGGAAACAGTTTGGATTTCCTCAATCTGCATTCCTGTTTCCACAAAGTTTACTATTATTAGTTTGAATAAAATAAATTTGTATTTAAGCATCTTCATCTACCATAAACAAGTCTATAAAATCATCTACAATTTCAACTAGAGATAGCTAGATTGAACCCCCTAGTAATCTGATATTTATTTTCAAGATCCTATTTGATTGTATTCTCAAAATATTTACTTGCTATGAATTCTCATATGAGTTCTCGTTCAGTTTTATATGATAACACCTTTGGTGACACTCTGTGAATCTACTACTAGTTATAACTAGATTTATTTTGGTTGTTCAACAGTTCCAAATGATGATTATTGCTGGTAACTTGTTACTTGTACAAGATTATGTGCATAACTGTCTCAATCATTAAAAAAAGATTTTGATTGACATTTACTTCCAAAATTTATCAACCTGAGAGTTGCTGTTCATGCAGGAGAAGAAGGCCTTGAAAGAAGAGAAAATGAAACAGGAGGAAAAGTACATGTGGGCTGTTGTTGATGGTGTCAAAGAGAAGGTTACCACTAGCTTTGACTTATGCATTGTGCATTGGAATTTGAGGAATTTTATCCTTTGCTTTGTGAATATGAAATTTACTATTAAATATTCACCCATTGAAAATCAGAAAAGTTATGGTAGATTTGCTTCTGCTGAACATTGTTGCTTTCTAGTTGATACCGTTTATAGAGAAGGCTTGGGTATGCTAAGACCAATGATATTTTCTTCCGTCACTTCTTCCGCTATACTTTATTTTCTCCCCCTTATTTGGTCTTTTCCAAGGCTGGCCATTGTAGAAAAAACAAATTGAAAGAATTGGGTGGTGACTCAAGCCACCCATTTTAGTGGAGAAGCTATCCGTTTGGTATTAAATTACTTTGATGAGCATTGATAACTTCCAGTCTGGAGAAATTTTTTTTTTTTTAAATTCCCCCCCTCCCCCGGCCGCCCATCTTGTTTTTCGGAATGTATCACTTTGAATGATTGACTACTGATGTGCTAAACAGCTTAGAACTGTTGTCTTGAAACCACTCGAGGTAACAATCATTTTCAATTCATGCTTCAAACTGCAAATTGATACATACAAGGAAAACCTGGTCATAATCTTGAATTAGACCCCCATCATGTTAGACACCATAAGGTGGGTGGCACTTTAGAAAAAACTAAAAGTTGTTTTACTTTGTATTCTCTCTGTTACTTGAATAAACAATTGAGGAGAAGGAGATTAAATTTAAATTTAAAATTTTCTTTTTAAAATATGTTTGTTATGATTCATGATTGTCCATATTAACCAAATAAGGGAAAACAATGTCTTTTAGGTTGCTTTTGTATTTATGGATTTGAAATGAAGGAATTTGACAATAATTATTGATGGAGAAAACTCAAATATAGATTTGATATGGATTTCAATTTGAAATTGAAAGAGTGGACATGATGTATAATGATGAATTTGAATGGATTTAAAATAATCATAAAAAAGTCGTTTTTTGAGGTCTGTGGCATTAATGATTCAAATTGACAGAAATCATAACAAAATAGTTTTTAATGTACTTCACCAGTGAAATTCCTTATAATATACTTTTAACGTTTAGTATAAGATCCACTGATTTGAAATCTATGTTTATCCTCATGGAGCATTAGATTTTCTTCTTCGTTTGCTGTTTGATTTAAGACAAACCATATGGACTTTTCAGGTTCTCACCTTTTGACGTTGTGGTCAGTTTTTTTATCTTAATACTTTTATTTGGATGGTCATAGGAAAATAGTCTTTTTATTGCATTTTCTAGGTCATGGAATCTCTTTCCTTTCACTGTTTCAGTCTTATGATATTGATTGACAGTTGCTAAAGCTAAACCAGTTGTATGTTTGATGTACACGTTAGCATGTGGCTTGGCTAAACATTAGGCATGTGGTTTGTGTCAATGTTAGGCACACTTCTATGCCAAATTTTGTCACAGCATTGACCTCGAAGTGTTTCTGGAAGCAATCCTTTATTCCTTTTTAACTCATTTCTGATGCAAATATTATATGAAGGTGTGTGTTACTTTATGTGGTTTGGAACTCTTTGCTCTGGCAATTATCACATGGAGACGCGTTTCAGTTTTGGGGATTTGCAAGACATAATCACGTCTTGTAGTTTGTGTAGTTGATTATGCCGTAAACTGGTGATGATGTTTGTTTTCGAAGAATTCCTGTGTGTGATCATGATTTGCTTCTTTCTTTTAGTTTTAATATGTACGTTCCTGATATTCTGTAAGTAGTCTTGCATATTTTCCTCATTTCCATACTGTGAGGCTTGTTTGATGGCAGGATTTGAGAGTTGGAATGGTAATCTCATTCCAAAACACTTCCATTATTTTGCTTGGATATGTCCAAGACACAGCACGAGATTGGGGGTTATCGTCTTTAGGTGAAGTGGGAATCTCACATTCATAGAGCATTCAAGAGCTCATGAAGGGGGGAAAAAGATGAGCCCACAGTACTGACAGTTATACTACCATTTCTGATAAAGAAATTACTGGTTAATCCAAACACAGATCATATTGATACGGAATTCTTATTAGTAGAGAATACAGATGGATTCTTGGTAATACATTTTCCATTCTCCATCTAGTATTGATTGCTCCTAAGCATAACGTTAAATATATAATTGAGTTCACATTGTTTAGAAATATATCAGTTTACCAGTTGTGACACAGTATAGTTGCCTTGGATGAGTTCTCTCAATTTTCTCAAAAGCATTCCTTATAGAACCTGTTAATTTCTCAAACTGCAGGTTGGAAATTTTAGAGTCGAACCACCTGGGTTGTTTCGAGGCCGCGGAGAGCACCCAAAGGTTCTGGTGATATCTTTCTACCAATGACAAATAATTTAAACATTGGAAGCTGGAATATGTGATAGCTTGTTACTGTATCTAAAAGACTTTGCAACAGTTTTTAAGTTTTCATTCTGAACCACTATTGATTTTTGGTTTTTGTTTTTCAGATGGGTAAGCTGAAGAAGCGCATACGACCTAGTGACATTACTATAAATATCGGAAAGGGTGCCCCCATTCCAGAATGCCCTATCCCTGGTGAAAGGTTGTTTATGCCACAATTTAATTGAAAAGGGTTAAATCTCTGTTTAAGATGTTCTCTTCGTATATATTAATTTGACAGATATTTGATATTTTCAGTTGGAAAGAAATAAGACATGACAATACAGTTACATGGCTAGCTTTTTGGAATGATCCAATCAATCCAAAGGAATTCAAATATGTGTTCTTGGCAGCTAGCAGCTCCTTGAAAGGGCAAAGTGACAAGGAGAAATATGAGAAAGCGAGGCTGTTGAAGGTACTTTGCATAGAATTTGACCTTTAATCGTCTAATGAACCCCATTTTTTTGAGTTATAAAAAATAGTAGCAACTTACCAAAAGAAATTATCAATTTTCCATCCCCTATCTGTAACTCCTTATCTGACTATAGGACTACATACAAGGCATTAGAGCAGCATATACTAAAGATTTTACAAATAAGGATGTCACAAGACGACAAATAGCTGTTGCTACTTATCTTATTGATAAACTGGCTCTCAGGGCTGGCAATGAAAAGGTATGATTTGTGTGAATGCCTTACTCTATTATACTTATATTCCACTTTTGTATTCATGGAAGATTCTATTATTGTTTTCTCCTAATGGAGCAACATAGTTGACAAACCCCCACCTGGTAATTGGTTTAGTTTCTGTTGATTGGAATGGTAAACCTAGAAAACAAAGGATGCAGATCATGTTAAAAATGCTGACAGTGTTTTATTTGCTTTATATATGTGTTTATTTTGCAAGCATATATGTATATACAAAAAGCATATATGTCTAGACAAAATCATCTACAATCTTGTGTGAAAAGTAAATAAATACATAAAAAAGAAAAAAGAAACATTTTATGCAGACCTTTTTTAATAATAATTGTTTCCTGCAGGATGATGATGAAGCTGATACTGTTGGTTGCTGCACACTGAAAGTAGAAAACGTAGAACCAAAACCTCCTAACATTTTAGAGGTATAATGGATTTATATCTTAGACGTTGAGGCTTTAAATGTTTACTTGGATTGAATTGAGTTGCAGGTGAGTGAGAATAATGGTTAAAGTTTGATTGGTGGTTGTATTGAGATTTTGAATTTTTAAAAACTTGAAATGGACTTTATGCTGTGAAACTAGTACCGGTTCCTGGAATATTTTGAAGCTACTAGAAGCATCTGGCTGTAAAAGGTTGTTCATTAATTGCAATTAATAATGCATCAATTTATTTTGATATTCCAGTTTGACTTCCTCGGTAAAGATTCAATTAGATACCAAAATGAGGTTGAAGTTGAACTTCCTGTGTTTAAGGCAATTCAGCAGTTTCAAACTGGTTAGTAGGTGGCCATTCCTATCACAATGTTTCTTTCTGTATCACATGATTCAGATTTTTTAGTACGTTCTTTGTGTTTTTCGACAGAAAAAGATGGTGGTGATGATCTTTTTGACATGCTGGATACCAGTAAACTGAATGCTCATCTGAAGGAACTAATGCCTGGCCTCACAGCCAAAGTTTTCCGTACATATAATGCTTCTATCACTTTGGATGACATGGTATGATGAAAGCTTTTCACCCCTTTATTATTTCCTGGGATATGTATTATGTTACCCTCCTTTGGTAGACATGGAGCGGGTGTCTTATTGCCTCATTTGTCTGACCATCGAAGTGGGGGACAGCCGAATAGTTGTTGCCTGGAGATTAAGTACTGGTGCTCTTTGAAAAGTTGGTACAAGGGTGAAGCTATAAAAATCTAATTAAGATGAGCTATCTGGCTAACAGAAATATTGCAAACAGGTTTTTTAGGACATAACAAATATATTGTCTTCATTTGACACCATTGAAAGTAGTAACAGTTCTAACAGAAAACGTTAGAGAGAGAATCCTAATTAATAGCCTTCAGTTTGATTTCTTTGAAATAAGCCCTCCCCATGAAATATTTGGCTCTTCACTGGGAGGTAAACTTGGAATGAGGTTTTGGGCTTCGATCATTGAAAAAATAGGTAAAAGGCCTGCTGGTTGGAAGAGGGCTTTCATGTCAGTGGGAGGAAAATTAATTTTGATTCAATATGTGCTTTTTAGCACTCCCACTTCCTTTCTCTATTCAAAATTTTAATAGGGTAGCTAGAAAAATTGTGAAATTAGTGAGATGCTTTCTATGGGAAGGAAGGACCATCTAATGAATTGGGAAATTGTCTCTTGGCCTAGAAACAAAGTGGGGTTGGCCATTGGTAATGTAACTGCTAGCGAAAATATCAAATTGTTCGAGTTTGACTTGGGATTGATTCTAATGTTCGATTTTGACTCGGTGATCAATTCAATTAGAGGATTGCTCAAATTCAACCAACTCAGAAGATTAATAAACCAAACCTGAACCATTTTTTAAGCTTTTTAAGTTTAACAAGCCTTAATCAAACATCCTACTACTTGACTCAGTTCAGTTTATTTGCAACCCCTAAATATGGCATCAACACTAATGATTGGGATTCTTAATTAGTGGCTAGGGAAACCAATAGAAGTCCTTGTAAACATATTTTTCACTTGTTGCCCTCCTTACCCCGATTCAATAAATACCAAGTGGGCAGTGGGGAGAGGATTCCTTTTTGGAATAATCTTTTGGGTGGGTATCATGTCTTATCTTCGTCTTTCCCTAATTGCACAAATGCTTCTATTGATTTTGTTGCGATCTTTCTAATGACTTGGAATTTGAATTTTAAATGAAATTTTAATGACAAGGAATCTGTTGAATTTTCATGCCCCTCGAGTCTTATTGGAAATGTTTCCTTATTGGCTAAAATTTGTGATTGTGGGTTCTAGGGATTTCCATTTTGTAGTGCTTGTCTTGTGAATCCTGGGTGCTGCAATATGGGAATGTGAACTGAATACAGATGTATGATAACAGTTAACAGGAGGGAAAGTAAATACAAAACGAATCTTCCCCATCCCCTTAACATTCACTCTTCCATCACACTCCATATTGTGTTCACCTATCTCCTCAGCTCCTTTGAGTTCGCCGGTTGAGTATCTGGTCCTCCATATCCTTATATCTTAACATCAAAGTTTTGGGAAGTTTGATACCTAGACTTATACCCGCCCCCACCATTCTTACCCGAGTCCAAGTAACGTAGGTCCTGGCACACCTTAATAAAATGCTAGTTGGCAGACTCAAGTTCTTCCAAAGCAAGCGTCGGAGTGGATTATTACCTATTTTGTTGTCCTTCAGGTGTAAGAAAGGATTTTAGTGGGAGGATTGCTTTGCTTTCTTTGAATTCGTGGTAATCCCTTTATTAGTGCTCTTAACTACTTGCTTGGGATAATCTTGGTTTCAATATTATGCTCAGATTCGCTCTTTTCTGGAATTTGTTTTTCTTGATGGCAGTTGAGTAGGGAAACTAATGGTGGAGATGTTGGTGAGAAAGTTGTAGTTTATCAGCATGCCAACAAAGAGGTATTGGCACTCTATAAAGTTCTCATGAGCCAAGCACGGTGTTTTCTTGAGTTAAGCTTTTGGAAAATTTAATTTTGCCTTTTTTTGTAGGTTGCTATCATTTGTAACCATCAACGGAGTGTCTCAAAGTCCCACTCTGCACAAATGTCGAGGCTGAATGAGAAGATTGAAGAATTAAAGGTAGAGACAATTTCTTTTAATTACCCAAAATAAAATACAAGGTAGTGACAGTTCCTGGACACTTGAATTGAAAATGGCAACTGCCCCCATGGGAGAACCATAGTATACTTTGGGCAACTTAGTACTTCTTGAACTATGTGGTGTTATCATTTTTGTTGATCCTTATGCTTTGCTATGTTATATTGGCCGTAGGGCACTCTAGATGAGCTTAAAACAGATTTGGCTCGGGCTAAGAAAGGGAAGCCCCCTTTGAAGGGTGCTGATGGGAAGCCGAAGAAGAACCTGAACCCTGAAGCGTAGTTGCTGGCCCTTGTTTATGTTTACCACACGCCCTATTATTGCCTCCTTGCAATGTTGCCTCACTGGAGCTAATTACAAGTATACTTTGCAGGTTGGAGAGGAAGATTGCTCAAACAGCTGGAAAGATTGAGAAAATGGAACGAGATAAGGAGACCAAAGAAGATTTGAAGACTGTGGCATTGGGCACGTCAAAGATCAATTACCTTGATCCTAGGATTACTGTTGCTTGGTGTAAGCGACATGAAGTTCCAATCGAGAAGGTGAAGTGCCTTGCAAATCATTTTGGAATTTTTTTTTTGCCCGGGCAGTTTTCTTGTCATTGGAGCCAAATTTTTTGAGCAAGTTAATATTGCTAAATGCAGATTTTCAACAAGTCCCTTCTCGCAAAGTTTACTTGGGCAATGGACGTTGATCCTAACTTCAGATTCTAAAGGCCTTAGCATTCGTCTTAGCACAGGATATATACTTCTCCCTTTTCTACACTCCTTCGCTGTCTGCCCCTTGCCCTTCTCCCTTGAAATTATCCCACATTCATAATTTTCTTTTTTTTCAAATTTTACTGTTCCAGCGGAAAGTTCATGTTGTATTTAGCATCTTCATCAAACTATTGGGGTGAGTTGACCCCCCCCCCCCATATTTCACTTTATTTTTTCAATTTACAATTGGTTCTATGAAGTTGCCGCAGGAATTGTCTTCTCAGATTTTCTCGACGTTCCAACACAGACTATACGAGGATTCCAATAGAAATTCTTCTGTCTCGTTTTTTTATTGTGAGTTGAATGAATAAACAAATGAAATTAAGAAAGATGCCTGGTATATCAAAAAGATGAACAATCATTTCTAATGTTGTGTTTGGATCAAGGATTTATCAGGGAAAAGGGGTTGTTCGAATTGTGATGAAAAATGAGAGGAAAAAAGTAGGGAATTGAAGAAATTAAAATTAATTGATATAAAAAATCAATAAATTGATGATTAGTTTTTGTTTTATTATAGTTTTTAAATTCATTTAGACAAATAGATTAGGAACTTTACATTTCTTTCTATTTTTAGTTCTTTTAAACTTTTGTTCTCTTTTCTTTTCCTTCGCCAAAATTTCACTCCAAAACAGCTTGCAGTGAGCTTGTGTCTATGGACCAGCTGATTGATGAAATGGATAGAGAAGCCACATAAACTGGGCCCACGAAAAGCAACTCCAGCCCCATCTGTACAAAGGAAAGGCTCCAAAAAGATTGCTTCCGATCCCAAGGGGGTCTGATCCCCACAGAGTCCTTTCTAGAAGAAAGATTGATGGTAGTCTGAAACATTTTTCCATTCAGGCTCTTTTTGGAGAAGTCCTTTGTAGAATTCGTATTAGATACTTTAAGGGGTAGTTTGGCATGAGAAAAAATACTGAAAAAATTTAAAAATTTCTGAAAATTTTTAAAACGTATTTCATTACACGCATTATGAATTTACAATTTATCTCATTTTTTATCACACAAAACATCTCCTAAATATGCTCTTGATAAATATATGTTTTGGGGATAAAAAACATCACAGCGCGTAATCACCACGCCAATCTAACGAATTTGAAAAGAGCCTGAAAAGGAGGAAAAAATTAGAGAAACTACTAAGCTCCCTATGATGATAAAGTGAGAAAAGACTTGAGAGAATAATCAACAAAACACAAGTGTTCAACTAACAATAATGAAAATAATTTTTGGTGCTAAATATTATATTTATAGTAAGATAGAATAAATAAATAATTACCAAAATTAATCAGAGAAGCAATGATGTTATATCTTTTATACATATATTTGCATATAGTAATTTGCTTTGTAATTAATACATATTACTCAGTATTTAATGTATGCAAAGGTATTAACCTAGTGAATGAGATGCCAAGATAAAAAATATTCGAATGTCACATCATATCTGTTACTTATAAGCTAAAGAACTACTTAAGTTAGCAAAAATAGTAATAAATAAATTAAATTTATTACTAAATAACATTTATTATTAGAATTAAGCTAACATTTATCCCTTTCCTGATATGACGCAGTAGATGTGTGAGGGATTAGATAGATCAATGCCGAGTACTTTCCTACTCGGTGCATACATGTTCGAGGTAATACCTCGTGTTCATGATATAATTTTTGTACCAATATATATATATATATATTCTTGAATGAGAAAGGTGAGCCAGAAAAATCTCCACTCTCTATATATTTTCCTTCCTTTAAAATATGGAGAGGATGAGCTGAAAAAAAAAAATATGCATTCTCTAAATATCTTTCCTTTTTTTTTTAATTTGAAAAAGAAAAGATGAGCTAAAAAAAATATGCATTCTCTGCCTACCAAAAAAAAAATATATATATATGCATTCTCTAAATATCTTTTTTTTTTCTTTTCTTTTTGAAATAGGGAGAGTAGAGATGAGCTAAAAAAAATCTGCTTCATCAATTTCATAAAGGAAATTCCAAACTTTATTCGAATAAACGCAAATAAAATAATGGCCTGTGAAAGATCTTTTATACAATTTGTGAATAGGAGAGAGCCAAAATCTGATTGTCTTTATTCTCAATTTCTTTGCTTTTGTCTTGTCTTGGGGAAGAACTTCATTTTTCAAGTAAATAATAATTAGATCCATCTAAGACGGACTTGTGTCAATATAGCTTACTTCTCCGCCCTTACATACGCTTAGTTTCTCCAACACCTCAAACAAGACAGTATTACTCATTTTGGTACTTGGGGAGGTAGTCAATGTTGCCATAGCATCAGCATGAGCATTATAATCTCTTCTAATCAATTTAATCCCAACAATGTCAAACCCTTCCAGTTTTTATCTGAAAAGAGTTAAGTATTTTGCCATTCTTTCGCTTCTTGCCACATACTCACCCTTCAATTGATTGGCCACTAACTGAGAGTCCATTTTGATAATTACTTTTAGAGCAAATAAATGCCTAGCAGTATCAAATCCTGCCAGAAGAGTCTCATATTCGGTTTTATTATTAGTTACTTCAAATCCCATTTTGATTGCATACTTGATCGCCATCATTTCAATAGTCGCTAACTCCAACTCCAACTCTGACTCCAACTTCCTTCTTTAATGAAGATCCATCAACTTCAATTTGTCATACTGGCGTGAATGCTTTTAATTCTAAATTGATCTTTATCTGCCAAACTTCATGCATTTGCTCAGGAATCGGTTAAGTGAATTCAGTTATGAAGTCTACCAAAATTTGAACCTTAATTGCTGTTCTTGGTACAAATTTAATATCAAATGCACCCAAGGCCATAAATCACTTAGTCATTCTTCCAATAATGTCCACTCTTTTCAATATATATTCTCATTTGAATTATAAATTCAAAAATATTATAAAATAAAAAGTATTTATTAATTCTTTATTTTTCTAACTTAATTATTTTTAATTTCTAAAATTCCTTTAACATTTTTTTCATTTTCTATAACAAAAGTAAATATAAGAAATGATTTGAATCCATATAATTTTTTTTTTTTCTCTTTTGACATATTCTTGTTCCAAACACAATTTGAGAAATGAAAAATATGTGAAATATCATCGTTTTAATATTTAGATTTACGTATCTTTCTAAGTAAGTGTCTTCATCATTAATATTTCATAATTACTAATTCTTGAAATATTTTTTGATATTACTTTTTTACCCTAAAAAATTGATCCGCCTTTTTTGACGATATACTATTATAATAGTCATTTAATTTATTAGAAAATTTCGTTGTATGGTCACATAGTGATAACC
>JAVXUM010000037.1:30719378-30735734 GCA_035590655.1 Pouteria glomerata
CTTTGCTGGAAGAGGGCAAGCCATTACCGCGGGGGTGAACGGAGAGTCAGTGTTGCCCAACAGATTTTCTACGGTGTTTGGCATCTTGACAGCCGCCAAAACTCCGTCTATTTGGGCCTGCATGGCCCTAAACTGTTCCTGCCACATGTTGGCACTTGCAGCTTCGACCCTCGAACCTTCAGCTTGACCGCCAAGGCCTCCTGCCCCCAGAGTCCTTTCTCTTCGATACGACTCCTCCGGGAGGTTGTTTTCTCCCACGACGCCAGCCCCCTGGACATGCGGGGCTTTGGCGTATCCGGCTCCTACTCCTGCGGGAGCAACTCCGCCCCCAGCCCCAGTGGGGGCTCCGTTGGTCGCTCCGTTGCGCTTAACGACACCTCCGTTGTGGACCTCATTCCCCGACGGGGCAACTGGGGGTGGAACCACAGCGGGGAATGCGGCGTTGACTTGCTATAGCAATGCCTGGTTTTGAGCGACGAGGGTCTGCATGACTCCCATCATTTCCTGTATTTGCCTCTCCATAGCATTAAGCCTTTCATCGTTTTGGTTCTCCATATCGACTGTCGGTTGAGAATGTTGGTGGGTATTCACGCCGAAACTTGTTTGGACCATAAAACCAGTGAGGAAACCTTCGTTCCCACAGACGGTGCCAGCTGATAACTCAACAAATCTGGGAGAGCACTGGATGGTCCGAAACATGTCCGGGTCGCCTGAACACCGGTGTTGTGCCTGCCAAAGAGCCTCCGATACTTAATTTAGCAAGAGGGATTAAGAGAGTATTTTGACAGAATAACGGTAATACAAGAATTGTCTGTGTACCTGAATCCTGGGCGCCAACTTATTTATAGAGGATACCCTGAGTAGCTGCGCGAAACGGAGGTTACCTTCCATTGGTGTCATGCCACGTGTTACAAGATCCCACGCCTATATTCTCTGGCCAGTCTTCAGAACCGCCAGCGGGTAGTGCTGTTAGTAGGCCGTGCCGTTAGTGGGTAAGCAGCGCTTCACAGTAGCCATCAGCGGATGTCACGGGAAAAGTCTGAGTACAGTGGCACGTGAGCGTTTTTGTCTCATTTAGCAGGACTAGCTGGATCGGTCGGTCGCTTATGTGGCAGGGTAGATCGAACTTCCCGACCGAAACGTGATCGATCGGGTCGGGCTGGCTTGGATCGGTCGGGTTCGGAAAGGTCGGTCGGGTACATACTATCATGTGATTTTAATCGTAAAAATTAATTTTATATAGTTTAACTCATAATAATTTTGTAAAACTTTTACATAATTTATTTTGAGTTAAACTGATGTTTATTGCATTATTCAAATTAAAAAAAATTCATCTGATATTTTTCATTTAATACAACTCTTTCTGTAGGTGCATAATGATAATATTGCATGAAAGAAAAATAAATAAATAAAGAAAATAAAATATTCTTATTATTAATTGAACGATACTTGTATTTTTTTAAAGGAATATCTAGTCAACCTCCCTACACTCAATTTTTCTTAACATCAAAGGTACTGGTACTTGATATAAAAAACAACTCCGCCAATTTCTTTGTTCCCCACGACTTTCTGAGAATTCGTCACTTCAATAGCCTTCAATGGTAATACTAGATAGTGTTCAAAATATGAATGATATTTGTTATCTCAATCGTTAATAAAATTAATTAAAGCCTGCTAAACCTTGTCAGTCTCCATTACAAGGTGGAACCCATAATTGAGGGACTTACAGTCCTTCTATTATAATTAAAAGGGTAAATCGTAGAATGTGCGTCGGTGGTATAAAGAATAGAATGGAAGTTATTTTTTACCATCTGTACAATACAAGAATCACAGCTTCTTAGAGTCAAACTCTCGTGCGACAAGTTAAACATTATCTCATCTTCACTTTTTCATCAGTTAACTTATGCCTAAACTTGTAAAATGTATAACAATTTAACTATACTTGTCAAATAATGATGAATGTTTCTGTGAACAATTCTAGCTAACAGCCACCAATCATTTTGGACGCTGGCTATTGCCTAAAATCCCTTGGGGGTGGGTAAATAATGAGACTCTAAAATTAAATATTATAGTTAATATATCATTCTCCTCCACATTGTTACTTTTATAATATTGTATAATTTATATTTATATGATATATTTAAGGGTATTTGGTATGATAAAAAATAATAAAAAATATAATTTGAGTGATATTTAAGTGTTTGGTGGTAAATCACGTTTTTCAGAGATAAATAGTGAAAAATATTGACTTTTGCAGAGAACCATTTTGAAATCTGTCGGAACGATTTTGAAATCCGTGGAAACGATTTTTAAATCTTTTCAAAAAATATTGACAATGAGTCTTGTTTGGTAGCTTGTATGACGGTGATCACATTAAAAAAAAATTATAACTATTTTATTAATCGAACTCAAGTTATGTAATTTTTTTTAGAGTTGTAATAGGTGTGAATGTGTAAAATATAGTAGAAAATTTTAAAGTTTTTGAGAATTTTTCAGAGTTTTTTAGTGTTTTATTGCATCCCAAACACCCCCTTAATTGTTATTGATTAAACATATTTAGACCAAAATCAATACAGTAAGTTTGTGAAAATAATGGATAAATTAATAGATTTTGATTAAAAAAAAAAAGTTTAATGAGTTAAAGAAGTAAATGAATAAAAATAATTACAAAACATTTTTATATGATTTTCTTATTTCCTTTTTAGTTTCTTATGAATTTCTTACCTAAGAGTTGGTTGGGTATGGAGTTAAAAGAAATAAATATTATTTTTATAAAATTTTACCTCGTTTAATTATAAATAATATAATATTAGACCGTTTGGTTCACCAAATTTTATAAAAAATAAAAATCTTATACTCATTTTCTATAACTGTTTTTTTAACAAACACAGAATTAAATTTCTCTAATTTTTACTTTTTATTTTTCTACTTTTTTCAAACTTTTATAATTTTTTGTTAAATATTAACTAACCACTAAAATACTGCTCGTCATTCATAGATATAAAATTATATTTTTTTATTTTTTTACCAAACAACCCCTCCATAAAAAATTAAATGGTATTTCTCATTTAATAGAATGTTAGGTTTTTAAAGTGTGAGATAAAAACATAATAATTCAAAGATTACTAACATTTGTTTTATTAATTTTTAATCTCAAACTAAAGGCACCCCTGCGTTGTTGTAAAAATAAATTATTAGATTTTTAATTTAATATATTTTGAGCTTATTTACCCAAACCAAAATCACTTTAGAAAAATAAATCAAAGTTGGTAAAACAAAGTAGCTGCAAATGAGGACACAAAGCGAAGTGATTCAAGCGAACGGGGGAGAGCCCCAAAAGATGTGAACCACAGTAGAAGAGAAAGCAATAATAGTTCAGCAAATAAAATATATTGAGAGAACTGAGAAGAGAGGAGCTCCCTTTTAGATGCAGTGAGGGAGAGAGAGAGAGAGAGAGAGAGTCTCCAAATCGGCCGGCCGGTCTCTCTGCTCTTCCATCGGTCTCCAGAAGGAAGGGAGGGGTAGAGAGAGAAACTAGACAGAGAAGATGTCGGACCTGGACAGGCAAATAGAGCAGCTGAAGAGGTGCGAGCCCTTGACGGAGTCCGAAGTCAAGGCTCTTTGCCTCAAGGCCATGGAAATTCTCGTTGAAGAGAGCAACGTTCAAAGAGTCGACACTCCGGTCACCGTAAGTCACATCCCCGCTCCTTTCGTGCACCGTTGATGTATAGTCTCTTCCATTGCGAGCATGTGCGAATTCATAAATATGCGGTAGGGTTCTTAGCGATTTAGCATTGATTTCATTGATCCGTGTGTTGAGGAATCGATCTAGGTTCATGTTTTAGTTTTGGAGATTTTTTGGGTAAAACATTTGAAAAGGTGAAGAATAATACTAGTCCGTGACAATTGGAGGTTTTCTAACGGTGGAGCTTATGTGAAAATACTATTTCCTTGAAACTGTGACAGTTGAACTTTCTTCCACTGCGTGCAACTTATCTGTTTTCATTTTGAATTTCATTTTACTGTCGAATGGACGTTTGAGATGCGGTACATGTTCTCAGTACTAGCAAGTATAATTCAGAAGGACTGATTGGAAGATTCAACAGAATGAAATAACTTTCACTCTTCTTTTCTGGTGTGATATTTGAAGATCTTGTATGTCCTTGGTATTACTCTTTTGTCTTGATAATCCTAGTTGTTTTAGTTTGAATTCTGAGGTTTAGCACATATCTTATAGCATTTGACTTGTTTTCATGTAGATATGTGGTGATATCCATGGGCAATTTTACGACATGAAAGAGCTTTTCAAAGTAGGAGGTGATTGTCCAAAGACTAACTATTTGTTTGTTGGAGATTTTGTTGACAGAGGGTATTATTCCGTTGAAACATTTCTGCTTCTACTAGCCTTGAAGGTATGTTATTCCTCAACTTATTATGTTCAGCCTTGTTTCTGCTTTAAATTTTCTGTTAAAGGCCATGGGTATCATCCAATGAGACCCATGTACTTGCTTGATTTTAAATTCTGTGTATTTAGTTAACTGGTTCTCATGGGACTGATCCTGCTTCCTTCATTGTTCTTTTAGCACACTTTTATCAAAGATGGATTGGAGAAAAATTGTCTATTGGCCTTTGCGTCTCTAGGAGTTTGCTATTTTTTTTTTTTTTACTCATGATGAAACACTTTCTCTTGGTAGAGCATGAGTTGCATTCAGTGCTGATGCAATGGTCCCAGGAAAGTATCAACCTGGTAAAGTTATCCAAAGATTCCAAACCACTTCAGCCACCTCCTATTATGAAGTACCTTTTAAAATTTTAAATTCTGTGCATCTGTTGACTGGTTCTCATGGGACTGATCTCTCTTCCTTCATAATTCTTGTGGCACATTTTTCTCAAAGGGAGAAGGGAGAAAAATTGTCTAGTGGTCTTTGCGTTTCTAGCAGTTTGCTTTATTTTCTTTGCACACGTGATGAAGCACTTTCTCTTCGTAGAGCATGAGTTGCATTCAGTGCTGACGCAATGGTCCCAGGAAAGTATCAACCTGATAAAGTTATCCAAAGATTCCGAAACATTTCAGCCACCTCATATTATGAAGCTGTTACCTTAGCAAAAGACGGGAAAAAGAAGAAAGAAGAAAAAAAAAAAAAAGAATATGGTAACTTATACGGTGAAGGATGTCAAATGCTATGATGGTGGTGCTCTGTTCATATGCTTACATTTGATCACTTTGTTGTGTATTTGTATGATGCATCATGAGGTTCTATTGTGTCGTATTGGCTTTCAAACTTGTGCCATGAATAAGTTGATGCGCATCTGATCAATCTCAAAATTCTGCAAAACACTGCCTATTATTTCCTTAATCCTGATGGTCATTTCACCATTGCTTGCCTTTTATGCATACAACATTGATCTGTGAATTTCAAGTCGAGCACAGGGATTGAGAATGGGAAATTGCAGGGTATTATTCTAAGTTATTATTGAAGGATATTATTCTAAGTTATTACTCAAGAATATGCCATATTGAATCCGCTTGTCATATGGAAGCTCATTGATTTCAAGGTTCCCTATTTTGTTTATTCCCCATCTAAGAAGCTGGGTGGTTACAAAACGCAACCTAGATCTTAAAAATCTATATTCTGGAGGAAACTGTAATTCTTAGGTATCTGAAATTCTAGTTAAATTATTCAATCACTTATGTAGATATATATTCAGTTATATTTAGACCCTTGCCAGCAGGCATCTACATTACACACTCAATTTCTTGCGGTTGTGTTGAAGCATAATGAGCTACACTTAACCTTATCAGATAGCTAAAAACATTCTAGCATCATGTTTCTCAAATGCACTGCATGGATTTTTTATTTTATTTTTTAATAAAGTAATTTTGTATCATTTTTTACTGCTTAGATAAATCTGTTATTTTTGCTTTTATATAAATTCTTCCTTTCTGAGGAGGGTCTAATTAAAATACATTGATTTCAGATTTTCCATTTAATTTTTCAAATTTTACTCCTCCATTTTGGCCCATGTGGCCTCATATGAATGTGAGGCAGACATTCAATTGTTAAATTTTGCGTTGATCAATCAAAACTAGAAAATTAGTTATAGTTGTGCTTTATAATTTCCAACGTCACCTATTGACTCTCCAACTCTGTCAATGGTGTCCCACTTGCATGTCACATACTATAGAAGAAGGAAAGGGAAGAGAGCTGAGGAAGAGAAGGGGACAGCTGGAAGTTAGTTGAAATTGGAGGGAAAAGATCCAGCTGTTGACAGCTGGAAGTTAGTTGAAATTGGAGGGAAAGATCCAGCTGTAGGGCAGTTAGAAAATGGAGGGAAAAGAGGTTTAAGACCTAACTGAATTTCTGTAATTCTCTGTATAAATAAGTCCCCGAGACTTCTATAGAAAGGCTAAGGAATAATACTCACAGTCCATTTCATTCTTCTACAATTCTACTTTCTCTCCAAACTTCTCTCTCTTTTCTTTCCCTATCTTCTTCTTCTCTCTTTATTTCTGCTATTCAGAGGTAGTTAGGGCCTTAAGCCTTGCACTCTTTTCCCTCCATAATTGAGTCACTATTCATAGTTTGTTGAACTCTCGTATATTTGCCTTTGGACTTCTCTTGGACAGAAGGTTTTAATTGGTTTTTGAGAATAATGCACATCAAGTTTTGCAGGCACGGCTTAGATAATCACAGGGTGTGATGTTGGTGTTTTGGCTTTTGAAGGCAATGTTTCCTTACATTATTTGTAGGCTTATCACTTATTGGAGAAATCTACAGTAGCAAGTGAACTCTTTTTGGGGGTACAGAAAATGGATATCCTCTGACTTGTTGAGTCTGAACTTCTCAGAGGGTTACATTGTTAGTCTGTCATGTCCTTCCAGTTTTGGAGTTCAAGATACAGTGGTTCATTCTTTGCCAGTGCACAATCTGTTGAAATTTCACTCCAAATTTGTCTTTTAGAAAATGATGAAATTTGCTTGTTAATTGCCATGCCATTTTACAAATCTTCATCTCTGCCATGGATTTGTGGGAGGTGTTCTTGCTCGTAGAGGCAGTGCAGAGTTCTGCATAAATCAACTCCAATTCAGATTTTGCAATGATACTGAAATTAAGACAGCATGGTTTATGGTACCTTCCTTAGATTAGGGACATTCAATTGTAGATAAACAGCGTATAAAATAGTAGGAAGAGGGGGATGAAGTGACAAAGAACTCTAAGCAAGAGACAAAAGGCCTTGGGAATTCCCATGTAAATCTTCAGACTAAATCTGTTGAAATAACAAGGACAGTGCACTGTTTGGAATCAAAATATAATTAATTTAAATTTTTAGCTTAAACCAAAACACAGTTAGTCTCTAGAAAAGCTAGAAACTTCTAAGGATGTGTTTGTCCAACTTACAAAGCTGTTAGTTATTCGTTACACTACTCAAATTGAATTTTTAATAAACACTACCAAAGTTTCAGGATGATTTTCTAGCATGATTACAAGTTAAAATTAATTATTATGTGCAGTCAAAGCCTAACCTCAATACCATCCTTTATGCCAGGTCTTCATGAAGGATACTTAATTGTGCAATCACTTTGTTTTTCCTTTTCCATCCTAACTTGCCAATCTATGCTTTCAAAGTATTACTTTCGCATTTATGAACTGTTTCATTGAGTTATAATGTTAATCTCATCTGTTTCTTCTTCTCTTCCTTGCCAGGTCAGGTATCCAGATCGGATAACACTCATAAGGGGGAACCATGAGAGCCGTCAGATCACACAGGTTAAGTCTTATTAATAGATTTGCCTGGTTTATGTTCTATATTGTTAGCTAATTCTTTGCCTTCCTCTCTTGCCAGGTCTATGGATTTTATGATGAATGCCTACGCAAGTATGGCTCAGTAAATGTGTGGAGATATTGCACTGATATATTTGATTACCTAAGGTTTGTATAAACACCCTAGGTTGTTTATTTGTTTATTGTTAAAAAAAAAATAAAAAAAAAAATGAAAGAAGAAGCAAGTGATTGATGTGTGAGTGATTTTTGGATGGCAATCCAAATGATTAATGTTGCTGTCACCTAATTATTCTTTATCTTCTGAATGGTCAAACTGTAAATGGCTCAAATTTGTTAATCAGTTTGGTATTTTGAATCTCAAACTTGAGTTGTCCTTTGATTGAGAGATATTTGTATTGAGAGATATTTGGTTAGACTGAATGACTCTCAAGTAAGCTGGTGAACTCTAAAACTATGGTTTTTAACGAGGAAACTCCTACTTTTGCCTTGTTCCTTTACTAAGTGGCTCATATTTTGTATCACGATAATAGTGTCCAGGGTTACCAGTTCCAGTGTATGTGTTGCTGTAAATGTTATGCTTTTGTACAGAGTTATATGAGCCAAATCAACAGGTGCCCTGATTTGTGATTTCTCCTTGTCATGTTGTGTTTCAAAACAAATATCATTCAATTGAACTTGCAAGCATAAAAACTTTATAGAAGTTTCACTCATAAGCAATTGTTAAGAAGCCAATATCATCTGCCTTCTTTGAGAAACTGTAGGAAGCTTTGATGGACTTCTCATATGGTCAAAGATACTTTTAACATTTATAATATCTCCATCAAGTTGCATCAAGAAGAGGACAATACTCTGAGATTTCATTGGAATTGCTTCACACAAAACCGTGATTAAGTTTAATTATTTTATTTTATTTTTTTGTGTTTCCACTAACACTTTTTTTAATTTCAATGGTGATTCACTACAGTCTGTCTGCTCTCATCGAGAACAGGATATTTGCCGTTCATGGTGGTCTCTCTCCTTCAATCTCCACACTAGACGAGGTTTGATAATTCATTGTACATTGTATGGTTGTTTTATTTTTTAGTGATTTGTTTTATGGGTTTTTTATTTTTCCAAACAAGCTTTTTTCTTTGGTTATTGACATGGACTACTGTCCAGATTCGAACAATTGATCGGAAGCAAGAAGTACCCCATGATGGTGCCATGTGTGACCTTCTATGGTCAGATCCAGAAGACGCAGTTGAGGCTTGGGGCCTGAGCCCCCGAGGTGCTGGTTTCTTATTTGGCAGCAGTGTTGTGAGTACATTTAACCATGCAAATAACATTGACTACATATGTCGTGCCCATCAGTTGGTGATGGAGGGCTATAAGTGGATGTTCAATGACAAGATTGTTACTGTGTGGTCAGCTCCAAATTATTGTTACAGGTGACCACTAATTTGGAAGTTTTTTCCCCTTTGATATGTTCCAAAATAACCAAATTCTTCATTTTTTTTTTTTTTCGGTTGGCAGATGTGGTAATGTAGCTGCAATTCTTGAGCTGGATGAAAATCTTAACAATCAGTTTCGTGTGTTTGATGCGGCGCCACAGGTTAGTAACTAGCTTGTAGTTGGGTGTTTGTTTGAGTTTTCTTTTGGCTTTTGTTAGTTTTTTTTTTCTTTTGTGACTTTTTTAATCAGGATTTATTTTTCATTTTTTTTTTCTCTTGAGGGCTTTTAGACAGTTTTTTTTAATTATGAGAAAAGAAAAAGGGGGGGGGGGGACAGAAAAAATAGGGAAAAATTACTTAGATGTAATAAAAAAAAATAACAAGAAGAAGTTTCTTTATTTTTAACCTAAATTTCTTTGCTTTCTATAATAAGATCAAAATTCTCAAATTGCGTAAGAAAATCAAATTTTTGTTGAAAAAAAAGCTACTTAAAAATCCCAGAAAATAGTTTTTCCGAAGAGGTTACAAAAAGTCATTCTCAAGAGGCCACGGATGCGTTCAATTCAAGAGGATGAAAATGGAGAAAGTGCACAATTTTGTTCCATAATTAGAGAAGTGATAGACGCGAGAGTCGTTTCTTATGGTCTATGATTCAAAACAGGGATGGTTAAACATTTCTATAACAGCATTTAGTTGAGAGCCATGATGTTTCTTGAAATTCTTCATTCTGAACTCTCGTGGTGGACTACTAAGAGATCATGCTGAAATGCAGGAATCAAGAGGGGCTGCTGGCAGAAGACCCCCACCAGATTATTTTCTTTGAAATGAGGTGACTGCGGATCGTTACCTGTTTTTCATCCAATATGCTTGAATTGTTCTGCATCTTTATAAGATTTCATGGTGAGGATACTATCACATTACACGGAGGAAATCGATGGGTAGACTTGTCAGTGGTGGGTGCTTCAGATGTCCAGCTGAAAGGTCTGTTTCATTTGATGGGTAATTGTTTTTGTTTGATTTCACGTCTGTGGTGATATTCCACTACTTGTTGTAGTTGTGTGTATTACATAATGAGTGTCATCTGGCAATACATTGAGATAGAGACGATCATTCATGTAAGCGGAAGCTTTGGCTCCCATACGTGGGAGTGGAAGCAGCAAAAAGTCATACTGGCTGAACAGCCGCCGAGGACAGCATCCCAAATACATACTCCACATACCCGTTTGTCAATCAAGGGAAAGTTTTACGGCAGTCTTGTTCACAATTTGTTTTCCTTTTATTTTTTTTTAAATTCAGATTTCTTCATAAGGCAGGTGGTATTGACATATGATCTTTTAAATGGAGACAATTTAAGCCTTGAGCCTTAAGACATGTAATATGGCATTGAACAAGGCTATGCTTGGAATAGTTGAGAAAGTGAGAAAGCAAATGGGAAAGAAACATAAACAAATTCAAGAGAATTACTGGAATGTTGGAATTTGAAGTTTTGTTCCTAAAGTGGGGGGAAAAAACACCAAAGAGATCAGCATTTCACATTATGGTTCGCAAGTTCGAAAGTGTACCCAACACGGTGTAAGAGAATTGAGGAAAGAAAGACTAGCTCATATACTCGGTCCATTTTGTCAATGATTTTTTATATCAAAATCAACAAAAAAAAGTAGAATTTTCACTCTTTTTTATTCTTTACCCTCGTTGACTAAAGGAATCATCCAAACTCCTAACCCCTATTTAAGGGTTTCAACATTGTAAATCTCAGGTTAAAATTCGTGACATTCATGTTATTTATCATTAACTTTACTCCAAAATATGTTCTTTTAATTATACTACTTGTACTTCGTATATTTACGGAATTGACCAGAAATAAGACATTGAAGATTCAACATAGAAGAAGTAAAGTGTAAAACGGAATTGAACAGAAATAAGGCATTGAAAATGAATCAAACGTAGAAAAAGTGAAGTCACACAATTAAAAGTTCAAGCACTAAACAATTGAAAATATAAATCTCGAAGTGAAATTGTAAATAACAATATAAAGAATTTTACTCTTACCTCTTCTGTCTTTTGATGGAGGGCATTTACTACTATGGATCTCAGGAAACAACCAATATCCCTTTTAGGCTTAGTAGAAATTCGATCTCGTGGAATTCACATTGGCTCTCATATCGGTTAGCATAAAATTTTTCATATTATCAAATACAAAGGTTAATATAACTTACTGGGTTGCCATGGTCCCAACAAAATTCCACCAACAATCTTTAGGATTTGGGGTGGCAGCCCAGCGATAATCATAGAATACAAAAGATATGCCTCCGCATATCCATAGTTTCCATCCCTAAATCAGATCATAATCTTATAAAACACTACTGAAAAATTATATATATTAATTATCAACTATAAACTATTATTCGAAACCCCCCCCCCCAACCAAAAAAAAAAATCAAATCCAGCAAACCTCCAATTCATTTTAAAAAATGCCCTTCAAGGAATTGAGAGTTTCCTTCCAATTACAAGAACCCAAAACCAGCACTGCTCACGGCCTCCAAAACAATACAATTAGCCTGGCAAAGTGGCAATACCGTATGAATCCAATAAATTTCAATAACCAAGCCAAAACAAACACATGACAGGCGAAATTTTCAATATATATTTGTATATCACGAACCATCATCCTCGTCACAATCATCAGATTAAAAAAAAAAAAAAGAGTAAATTGATTTATTTAACAAACACAAAACACAAACTCAGATCTTATCAATATCCTCGTCCTCAAACTCAATGTAATCATCACCAGCACCGTCATCCTCCTCGTCCAGCCCACCGGCAATGCCCTCATTGAGCCTCGTATTCTCCGGCAACTCTCCGTAGGCCTTCAAGAGCCTGGCCTCGTCGGGCATGTACTTGAGGATGACATCGGCCTTGTCGTCCTGGTAGTCCCTGAGGCCGACGAGGATGATGTCCCCGGCGGCGATCCAGACCTTTTTGTGCATCTTGCCGCGGATGTGGCAGAGCCGCTTGGTTCCGTCGATGCACATGGCTTCGCACCGCCCGTTGCCGAGCATGCGCTGGACCTGCGCGTACTCTTGGCCGTCCTCCTTGAACACCAGCTCGCGCTTCTCGTCGTCGGCCTCGTTCTTTCCTCTCTTCCGGTTCTTTCCTCCCTTTCCCTTGTTCTTCGGCATGGCGGAGGTGGTGGTTGATTGCGGTTCGCCCCTCTCTGTGCTGCGACTGCTGCGAGAGAGACCCTAGACCTAGTTTTCTTGTGAGTCGGTGTGATATAAGAAGCGAATTTGAAACTGATATCCCTGTATTTTATCTTATTGCAAGAGTGGCCCTATATTTCACTGTATTTGTGGCGGTGAGGAACCGTTTGGTTATTCGAAGTTAATACTCCAGATACGGATAACTTTCTACTCTCCGCTGGTTGAGGGCATCCCAGCGTCAAGCGGGGTAATCGCAAGAAATGAGAAAATCCATAGGGAATATAACACATGAAATGAGAAAATCCATAGAAACCCATAGAAGGAAATCCTTAAAAATTTTCATTGAAAACAAAATATTGGTTACAAACTTAAAACTCTTGATAGATCGACTCTTCGATTTTATACTCTGTTGATATTTGCTTGAACCCTCGATTTATCAATTCTTTTAGTGAAAATCTTCCGACTCCTCAAAAGTACAATACTAGCTCCTTAATAGTTTTGTTGAATTCTCAGTTTTCAATGATTTGAATTCTTTCAAATCATATACAAATTTTTAGTTAAGTGGTTGATAGAACAATAAAACTCTCTACCTCACAATTTGATAAAAGTTCTCTTTGTGTGAAATCTATATTCATCCAATGCTTATATATCTCAAAACCTGAGACGTATAAGATTAAAAAAATAAAATTTCAAAAGTTTGAAAATTCTTTTCTCGAGAAGCTTGCTCCCGCGGCAATCTTTCGAATAAGTGCGAGCATTCTGCATGACTAAAACTCCATTTCACAGGTCTTGGCTTCTAACAATATTCTCGCAGCTACTGGCGAGGATCTTATGAGCTTTCCGCTCTTTCTGCTTTTTTATTCTTCTAACTTTGTTCAACTTGTTTCATTTTTTTAAGGTTATCCAACATCTTTCCTAAGACCTTTAGACTTATATCTAATAATATCTTAATTTACGCTAAGTTTAAAAGTTAAAAAACTATATTTTGACTGTAAATTTATCAATTTTATAATTTTGCCTCGAACAAATATTTTTAATGTTAATATTTTATTGTGAATTTGTTTATATTTTCATAAGATGTGAAGGAGTAAAAAAATTACATGCACTTAACACAATGATTTTGACAGTGAATGAAATATTTTTATCAGTTAATCTAAATTCTCTTGTAATAAATAATGAAATTTCTCTCTATATTAATAATAATGTGATCAAATCAATGTAATCGCTATAAGAAGGTTATAATTTAATAGAGATATAGCTATAAATCTTTAATGCAAGTTGAATAGGTGTAATGTATATCATTAACATACCTATAGAGATTTATTAACTTTCAATAAATCAATTTTTAAATTATAAATATTAAAAAAAGAGAGACAACTAAGCAAATATATTATCATCTTAAAAGTTTATCATTATATATATATTAAAAGCGGGCATATATTTTGTGTGTGAGAGGTAGGAATACTCATTGAAGTTATTTATTTATTCATTTTTTTTCATGTTTTCTAAATTGTCAAAAAAAGCTTAATTAAAAATTTTAAAGGTTAGAAATTTTTATTTAAATAATGAATAATGACAATTTAAGTAAATGTTGAGCAATTAAAGGGTATTTTAAGAAGACAAACAAAAATTAGATAAGTTAAAAAGAAGTTAAGAGACATGTGAGAAAAAAAATTAGAAAAATAAAAATAACTAAATAAGTTATAGAATTTTAAAAAATATATATATTCATACGCCTTTTAAATGAAATTTTAGGCAGTTATTGGATATTGATGAAAAAAAATTAAAAATTCCACCCATTAGTTTGATTTCACGGAATTTACAATTTAACATTGCGTTATTTTAACAGTATAAATTTAACAGTGAAATAACATTATAATTGAATAAAAAAATCCGACCCTCAATTGTGTGCTACTGAGGGCTTATTAGATATATATATATATATTATTTTTTGGGTAAGTTGGGCTTATTGATACAGGCCTGTTAACAGCACAATAACGTATAGAAATTTGTTAGACATTAATTTTTGTTATTTTTTTATTTTATTGCAATAATTTATTTTATTAAAAAATTATTAAAAATTTTATCAAAATACAAAAATTATTAAAAATTATCAAATATTTAAAAATAGTTAAAGATTATTAAAAATTTTATTAAACACTCATAAATTATAAAAAAAAATTATTAAAATTATAATATATTTTATTAAATATATTAAAAATTGTGACAAATAATTTTTAATTAAAAAATATTAAAAATTATTAAAAAGTGTGTCCAAAAGCTGCCATAAAATGTATCATCGTTCAATTATTAACGAGGTCAACTGGGAATCATTTTGCTTAGATGCAGATACCGAACTGTATGTCTTCTCCAATCCCAACCCACGCGATCAAAGCACGTGGATTAACAGTCCACAACTGGAAGCGGCGAGCACTCGGCTTCTCTGCGCTTGGGTCTTCTATTGTACCACTTGGCTGCGGATGATTACTTGTGTTGTCCGTTGCCAACGGTTAATCAATGAAAATTGATGAAGAAAGGTCCAAAAACATCACAAACCAACCCAGATACGGAAAATGAAGAGTCCACGTTTTACACGCGTCCTCCCAAGTTCCATCCCCAGTGATTGAATCGCACAACATATATTTATTTCGAGAGTTTGAATGGTGTATAATTCAATCCAATCAACTTTCTCATCTGGGTTTGCTGTCAAATTTAATGGGAATCAATATTTCCTTTCTTGTTTTGTTCTTGTTACTCATCCCGTCATATACCCTTGTTCAATCCACCGATGAGGGCTTCATTTCCGTGGAGATATTCCAAAAGGGTCTTGATTTTGCCAAGGATTTGCTAGTAAACAGTGGGCTCTCCTCCTTGACTCCACTTGAGCTGCCCCAAATTGAGAAGTCCGTGAAAATCGTACTAATTGGTACAGTTCATATTACTCTCTCAAATATTGTTCTTTACCAGGTTGATGTCTCTTCTTCAACTGTTAAGCCCGGAGATACCGGCATAAATTTTGTTGTTTCTGGGGCCAAGGCATATTTGAACATGAGTTGGAGCTATACATATGGTACTTGGATACATATTTCAGATTCTGGGGTTGCCTCTGTGAAGGTATGCACAAAGTTTCTTTTTGTACTATATCCATCGAGAGTCTTTTTAGTATCTTGGTTTAAGTTTGAGGGAATTACGATGGACTTGATTTGCTTACTTTAACTTAGACTACTCAGAATAAATTAGTTCCAAATGGGAGTACCTTTGTGTGTGTAGAAATCAGAAGATCAAATTGCCTAACAATTCCAATAAATTTAATATATTCATGTAAAGTCGCATTTGGTTTGTGTTATTGTCTCTTGTTTAATATTGACACTCCTCTCAGAATATAGTCACCTGGTCTGATTATTGACATTGCTGCTGGGTTTGCTGTTGTGAATGGCTTTTTAGTTACCCTTAATCAGAAATAATTAGAAACCAATTCCAGAAGAAAAAAGAAAAAATAAATAAATGAGAGAAAAACACTGAAAAACAAATTCATAGAGAAGCAGCCAACATGTGCTGTCCTTTTGACCATTTTGATAATATTTTTATGTGGAATTGGTTTGCAATATATGATGCTTGCCTTGTAAATGAGGAAGCAGAAGCTTTCATCCTATATATATTCATGCAATATATTCAATACCACTGAGAGTTTTGTTCTGTATACATCTTCATTATTGTTCACGAGGCATAGTGCACGGGATTAGATTGATCACCTATAAATGAAAATTAGCGTAAGAACATGTTTTATTGTTTCAAAATGGTTTATTTTCTAATTTTGGTTTCTCTATGTTCCATAAGGACTTGTTATACCGTGTAGCTTTAATGACTAGTCCAAAATAGAAAGCTAAGATTAGGTACTTGGAATATTGGAAGCTTAACGGGAAAGCTTATGGAAGTAGTGGA
>JAVXUM010000037.1:30807388-30821377 GCA_035590655.1 Pouteria glomerata
TACCAAACAAGACCCATTGTCAATATTTGTTGAAGAAATTTGAAAACCGTTCTGACGGATTTCAAAACCGTTCCGACGTATTTCTCTGCAAAAGTCAATATTTTTCACTATTCATCTCTGAAAAACGTAGTTTGCCACCAAACATCTAAATTTTACTCAAACCACGTTTTTCATTGTTTTTCGTTACTCCAAACGCCCCGTTAATTACAAGGCCACTAGGTTCTGGTTCTCGTCAACGTTTAAAAATCAACAACTTTCATTATTATTTGTAATTATGTATATTTTTTTAGAAATTAAATTTGATTATATTAGTTAATAAAATATACATTGAGTATAAAAAAATATTCCAATTATGCTCATATATTAATAAAAATTAATAAAATAATAATGACTATTGGCAAAAATTAAGTGAATACCACTGGAGCTCAAATCTAAGCCAATATAAGAAATTTCTTCCTAACAAAATTGGAATTTTTATGACTTTTTTTAATTAATAAAACTCGCTAAAATAACTGCATTCATTATTAAGAATTTTTTAGCAAAATTTTTAAATTAGATAGCATATGTTCAAGTTTGTGTTGACCATATAAAAAATCACTATCTACTGTAAAAGAATCTTTTTTTTATTTTTTCTGTTGAAATATTTATACCTTGTAATGCCAAATACGCTTTTGCGTGTATTATAAAACACATTATTCTAATTAAATAACACCTAAATACGATTTTTTTTCAAAATATATCTAATCAAAGTGATAAATGATTAGCGTGATGCGAATAACAGGATTAAAAGACAACGAATTAGGTAATTTTAAGTTAGAAGTTGGATTAAATATATTTAGAATAACAACTTTAATTAATAAATGGCATTATATAAGATTAGCTCACAAACTTTAGCAAACTGTAATTGGTTTGATTTAGCACTGTATGCTTCAGTTGGCCAAACAAATCAGCAGCCAAGATGCTCTCTTTCCTCAACAAGATTGCATCTTCACTCCACCAAACTCTTGCCTGATGATAAGGAATGCACAATTCTTGTCCAGCAGCCCAAACACAAACCGACTAATCATCAAGAAATAGTATCACCTTTCTTCATCAATATTATCGTAAACCTAATACTTAGAACACAATTGCAAAAGCTGTAAAGACACAGGCCTCGGGCAACTGCCAGAGAAGAACCATGAGTGAAAACAACTTCCGAATGCCAAATATAACACAAACAACAGATCCCGAATTGTCTTGGCCCAGCTCTCCATTTCTCAATGTTCAAACAAGTATCCCTACACGAGAACTAAACTTGTAACAACATTAATAGCAATATCACAGGGTGGTTAAAACTACAGTTCTGGTTTTCATTTATCACGGTGAGGTGGGAGCAGGCTCTGTGCCAGAAATGTGAGAGGTGGCATCCTCTTTTGATATGGAAACATAGTTCACAGGAGCAACTGGCCTGGCATTCTCCCTCTTCCCATCTTTATTTATGGACCTTGAACCATTTTGATGAGTATTCAGAGACAACCGCCTGCTAGGGGTTCCATTGGCACCTCCATTCGCACGCGGACCAACAACCTTCTTGTTACCAAGACTTTGTCGACCAGGGCTTGGCCTTGCACCAAAGAAGGCTTCTTGTTCTGTGTTTAGCTGTTCGTGGAACTTTTTCTGATCCTGTTGGGAAGGAAATATTTGAATCGTGGTTAGCAAAAGAAAATTTTCAAAACTGGTCACCAGCTGACACACAGCTTATTTGAGATGCTTAATTATTGATGTACTTCCTGAGTATAATTATCGATTTCAATCAACATGGACCTACCCTCAGCCTTCGTTTCTCGTCGTCTCTGTCATGCCGGAGCATCGCATATTCGTCCAGCCTTGCAAGTAGAGGAACACCATCATATGTGAATGATATGCCACGATCTTCTTCCCAAGCCCGAGTTTTGGCAACCAATGAGTCCACGAGAGCTACATAACAGGGAAACCAGTTAATAGATATAATTCCTAAATTTGCTGTTTACGTGAAAGGGAATAAATAATAGTTGCATCCATTAGTTCAGAAACTTCCACTAAGATGAAACACCCAACTTGTGCTGTAATTGCCTTTATGTGCTGAGAAGGAAAGAAACGTAGAAGATTGTATCCAAATGTTGGAACTCCACAAAATTACCTTAATGGCTATAAAAAGACGAAGGAACTAACTAATAGAAAATAAAATGGAAACCACAACATCATGGAAACCCATAATCTACCAGCTTATTTTTCTTTTTTTTGTAATGCATTACCTACAGGCTTTATTTATTATCCGTTCATGACAAATCAACAAAAATAAAATGAGATGTCTTTTGCTAGCAATTCCTTCACAGTCCCAGAAGGGGTCTTTGGGATTCTCATCCCTCTGAAAGCTTGTGAATAACATCACTAACCATGCAATGTAGCTCTTTTAGAAGTCATAATGGTAACTGTATGAAAGGTAGGGGTAATGCGGGCAAAACCCACTAGTTTCCGGGAATAATATTGACAGATAACGACGAGTTCACCGGAGTCCGGTGGAATGAGAACCAGAGCAATCCGGAACAAGAGAGAGAGAGGGAGAGAGAGTGGATTGTAATGGAGATAACCAAACTCAGTAACCGTCTCTAGGAGAGACGGGCCATATATTTATAGAAGAATGATTTAGGCGGGAACACAAGGTATTTAATGCATGGTGCATGTATTGGCCTTGATTCATCGTACCTTGGGGAGGGCGAAGGGTCACCCATTAATGGTTCTCTCTCTCTAGATTGGTTGGACAGTCCAACAGACTCTGATTCCAGCCTCCATTCCACTGAATCCCCAAAAATCCCGCGAGTTAGGTTAAGTTGTTAAGGATCCTTGAACCTTGTTCCAAGTTCAAAGAGATGTGATGGCCCCGCGACGGGTACATTTCCCGCGGAAAGGTTGGGTTCTGCTAATCAAAGTGGCGCGGCGGTTACACTTCGCGGGAAAAGCTATGACCGTTAGTCGTGGGTTGTTTTCCCGCGGGAGGGGTACCCACAGTAACCAACCAAGTCTTCGAAAAGGATATGGGCTTTTAACATTGCCGTTGTAAAGCTGAAATATTTATTTAATACAGTAACTCTAAACTCATAAGCTGTCTCCAGATCAAAGCCAATGGTTACATAAAGAAAGATATGGAGAATAAATTACAAAAGTAGAAAGCTAGTTCTTTTTACGGAAGCCTTTTCATCCATGTTTAACATGTAAGCCAAACATGTAGAATTCTACGTTGCCTAAGATGACAATTTCAACATTTCGAGCACACAAAAATATATATATATATATAAATCCAAAAGCCCACACGAGGACAATTCAGGGGTAAGATCTCTACCAATTGAAGTAGACATCACCAATTTAAACTTTCTCGTCATTACTTGACTCCTCGTTCTAACAGGTGGTTAGGAGCACTACGGGATTAGTCCCACATTTTTTTTTGGGGGGGCTAAGTATTTTAGTCCCACATTTGGTGAGGATACTCTTCAATTAAAAAAAATGTGAATTCAAAGGAGAACGTAGAGAGAGATGAAGCACTTAAACCAAAGTCACATTAACGTTGATCATGGTATAGTTCCATGATCTAGGTAACTAGGTATAATTTTTTTAAATAAAAACTGTGAAATAGAGAACCTAAAATATGAAAATGAGTAAATATCTCATATTTGCCGTCACATTTTAAGTTCCATAATAATATGAAGTAGTATATGTCTATGTGATATGGGGTTGTGGTAACTGCAGTGGTATTTGAGTTCCGTGCATACCTGGAATTTTGCTGACCAAAATACGGGCTTTTTCAGCTCGCTTGAGATTTAGGTGTGCACCTCTACTTGCATTATACCTGTTATCATCCTGTTCCAAAGATGCAATATTTGAGACAGTAATCCACTGGCTGCTTTAAAAAAAAAAAAATGGCAAGCAAGCTTAAAGCATTAAAGAGAGAAGGCAATGCCACAAAACATATCATCCTATCATTTGGGCCCCATTTGACAAAGTTTCCAAGTTTTTGATTTTCTGTTTTCATTTTCTTTTTTTTGTGAAAACTGCATACGAGAGTAAATTTGTTTCTAGTTTTAGTTCTCATAAAAAAGTGTTTTCTCAAGTTTTCATTTTCAATTTTTATTTTCTTCCAAACCACCACCATGTGGCCATCGCCACCACAGCTACCTACCTCTGTCTCCAGTCACCATCTCCACCATGAACCACCACCTCCAGTGCCAACAGCAATCATTCGGCACCCACCTCCAACCACTGCTGACTGGCCACCCACCACTGACACCCTCCCAATATTATAACTATTGTTACCAAACACATTTTTATGTTTTTGTTTTATTTTTTTTCCTACTATAAAAATGAAAACTAAGAATTAAAAACCAAACAAGAAAACTCAAAATTGAATATAAAAACCGAAAACAAAAACTGAAAACCGAAAGTTTTGTCAAAGGGGCCCTTAAGAGGCCACCCAAATTGTGGGTAATGTGAAAAGGCGAAATAGACCAAAACTAACATGGTATAAATAATAAAGAAAGACATGGTTCAACATGGTTGAACAAACAAAATGGCTCCAAACCAAACAGAATGAGAAAAAATTTCATGCACCTGATCCCATTTAATTGGAAAAAGTGTAAGTTGAGATGACAAGCTAAGAAGCCAATGAAGAGACAAGGCCTTCACATCAACAGGGTCATGGTGAGAAGTACCTTTGCTTATGTGCAAAATGGAAATAAAAGATGAACATTGCATGGGCAGTTGACATGGTGAAATCAATGAATAGACCCATTAAGCGAGATACAAAGAGACTCAAAATTGATTGGTGTTGCAGCGGACTTGTGATGATTGACATAGAAACAGATGGAAAGGATGCCCCAACTTCATCATTGCCAAAAGGAGTTATAGAGATCGGCCCGATGATTATAAATTTTTTTTCCCTTCCACACTGCAGACTCCTTCCATTTTCCAATTTCCATGCCACAGATTTTATAAATGATAAATGCTACCAAATCTCATATTTTCTACAATACATTTTGACTTGCAAACCAGAGGCGTAATTGAACCTTAGCTATTGGAAACTTTTTCCACAAAACTTCCCATAGGGTGGCACACTGTACCACAACAAATGAGTATTTGCAACATGATACATGGTTACAAGTAAGAAAATCAGGAGCTTGAGTTATCAGGAGCATAAACAAAACATAAATAAATAAAAAGAATCATATTTTAACATAGTCCCAAAAAACAAAAATCCATGGCACTGATATACTGAGTTCATCTGCATGACTAAATTGGTGCTGCATATAGAAAGTCGGTGTGAAAAGTTGATGAAAGGAAAGTAACATTACAAACACCACATGCTATTCTTCCATTGATCATAGGGATTGTCCAGAAGGACCATAACCCAGAAACACATAAACCCACACACTGAGAAAGTGAGCAGAAATACCCTATTGTAGTCTTCAAGCCAACTCTCTTCTTCACAAGCGGACATCCATTTCTCAACCTTATCCAATATTTCTTTCCTACTCAGAGCCTCCTCTTTTGCTTTTACTATCTGGTTATCCATGTCAGCAAGTAACTCAGAAGGCTCAACATCACCAGAATCAATCAGAGCCATAATCTTTTCTTGAGCAGCATCTGAATCAATCTCAATATGAGCACGGGCAAAAATCTCTTCAAGCTCAGCTTGCTTTTTGAAAGCAATTTCCTTCATTCTGCTAGCTTTTAGTTGATCAAGCCTTTCAACTTCCACCTCAGCCTTTCACAACAAAAACCAAATTAAATAAATATAACCAGCCCTTCCATAATTCACCCCAGAGAGAGAGAGAGAGAGAGATAGAGAGAGAGAGAGAGAGGAAAAAAAAACTTCTACATGTTAGTTAACCTCAATTACCTGCTCTATCAAATCCAAAGCAAGAGACCCAGGGACAGTCACTTCATCTACTGAAGCAGATATGTTACAGGTAACATGATCAAACAAACTCCGCTCTTCTTGCGGAGTATCCATCAAATTCCAAAGATCAATTAGCTGAGTTGCTAACTCTTGAAGCTGTTGGGAGGAAGTGAGCATAAGAAGACATTTCATTTTGTTGGAAGATACAGAAAATTGAAGCCAGTTCAAAAAAATAAAAGATAGTTGTAGTAGTCCTTAGTACCAGAAGCACCATTCATGTTTTAAGATTCTTTTGGAAGAGAGTGAGTTTATGCAAGTCATCCATAAAAGAAAGTAAAAACAATACTCAATTAAATTGCAATTGTAACAAGAAGCTCTTGATTGGCATAGGCTGAAGGGTAAACAAGAAGCTGGCGAGATACATGTAGAATTGGAGAAATACCCATCAGCATAGACAGCCCAAAATATCCATGAACACTGATAGGAGATAATTTTGGATAGGCCATACATCTGTACAATACACAATTTGACAGTATAGACAGAAATATATTTTTTAATAACATGTAATATGTGTGACAGACAAAAACATGCACACTGTCTCTGTCTAACATCTTTGACTCTCAAATGCGTACATGCAGTGTTAAGGAAAGATATAAGATTTCATTCCACGTGAACTTGCATTACAAGCATCAAACACCAAATTTTGCAAAAAGAAAAGGACAAAAAATCACCTTATGCAACCTCTGCTTCTTATCTTCCTTCAGTGCTAAAACCGTCTTAGCCAACCTAGACAGGGTGTCATTGCTAATGCTTTTGGATTGCACGCCAGTGGAGTCGTTTAAGCTTGGATGAACTTCAGTAACTGTACTAAAGAAGTCCATCCCAAGGACAGCACATAGGTCATGCACAGTGCTTACAAATTCAAGGACCTTATGCAACCTCTCGCTCTGCCAAATCAAATAAACAATAATGACCAACTCCAAAGAGTGTAGAACTTGGTCAAACATGTAGTAGCTGCTCAGTTTTTTATGAGATTGATTTACCTTTTCCTTTTGCAGTTCTTGGAGCTGAGATTGAAATTCATCCAACTTCTTCAGTGAAAGGTCATTCTCATCAACTATAGGACTACCTGAATGTTCACTAGTCCCTGCAATTTCTCCACAAATCTTTTGTATCTGTGATTGCACATCGAAAAACTCCTTTATCCTTTCCTCTTTCTGCTTCCACAGCTGTTCCAGGACTGGTGCAATAGCTGCAAGTTGTTCCTTGATTGTACCCGAAGTCTTGTCAGGCTGCACATCAAACCAAACAATTATGAGAACGCATTTCCCTTGCTCCCACAACAGACTTAAGAAAGCAAGACCTATATCTACACAACAGTAACAACTTCCTTGATTCTGGTAAGAATCATATATACATTTACTTATAAAAATAAAAGTGGCTACTAACAATTCCAACAAAGCTTTTCTCTCCAAGAGCAGATAAAAGACCAGAGAGTTCAACTCTAGCATCTGCCAATGTCTGAAGGAGTTCTGCCCTTGACTTTGCAGCCTGGTCAACCTTCCTCTTGTACACATCCAAGCACTCTTGCTCTAACTGAAGAAGCATCTTGTCCCTTCCCTCATCACTTTCACCAACCTCATCCCAAATTTGCTGCATTAAGATAGAGATCATTTTAATAGCCAATCATGCCATCCACAGCTTGTTAATTTCATATATAGCAACTGCATAACTAACAGATATTTAATAATTAATTCCCGGGTTGTATAAAGCCAATAATATATCAAATTAACCAGAAATGATCAGAATGCAGAACCGAAGAAAAATTCAAATAGCTTGCCTGCAATTGCTGCAGTAGAGAACCACACGTAGTTTCTCCAATAAGAGGATTTTGAGCATCCACTGCCGCCATTCACACTGTTGCTAAAGCCAACTCTGCACCGCCCAGAGCAATTAAAATAGCAAACTTAAGGAATTAGTAAATATGACTAAACGTATGGAGAAATAAAAGAACAACGGATACATATAAAAAAATAAAAAATTGAACATTAATATGACCATATTGCTGACCTATAACAAAATTAATATTTTCCATTAAATATGAGCCATTGTTGTCAAATCTAAAAGCTTGATCCATTTCAGATCTTGAAACAATTTTTTTTCCTATTGTCAACGACACAAGAATCCGAAGCAATCTAGAGTCGTATGCTTGTATTACCCTGTTTATTAAAAACTTTTTAAAAAATATATTTTAAAAAAAAAAAAAGTTTACCCGGCAGACACAATCATTTGTCTCCAAGCCCACTAAATTATCAAGCAATACCACCAAGTGCAAGATTCCGCTTCCATTAACCCAGAAAAAAAGAACCATTAATTACAGGCAAGTAGGGTCAGTTATACACACAAGCAATTCATTTCTACGAAAAGATTACAACCGTAAATTTTCAAAAAATGAAGAGGTAAAAAAACCACCCAAAACCTTCGCTATCAAACAAATGCGTACCAATCGACAACCTCAAACCCTCCATTCAGTGCAATCAAGTGATGCGAGTACTTCAAAACACTCGGATCTCAAATCAAAACCACTTTAGCTCCGAAATGGATCCACGCGATACAAGAGCAAATAATCCACATTTTTCAGTAGAAACAAAGAACGAAAAGCGGAATCGCAGAGAATGCTTACCGAGATCGTACTTGAGGCGAGGGTTTTCGAGTCCTGTGGTCTCAGATCTAAACGATTTCGTCTGAGTCAGTGCCCCCGTTCGGAACGATGACAGAAGAAGTGAGAAAGACACTACTGTCTCTCGAAGAGAGAAGGATGATATGCAGAGGGAAATTAGCGTGGCCGTGGGACCAGACTAAGGTCGCGTCGCGTTCTGTGCATAATTATCAAGAAGATCTTGATATCGATATGCCCCTCTGTTTGGATTTAATCACGAGCATGACACTGTGAGAGTCCTACTGTTGACCCGTGGTTGGTGCTCCACTGGATTTGCTGGTCGAGAACATGGTGGACCTCTACTCTAGTGACCAATTCTCAATTAAACTTGCAACGCTCCGCTCTGAGCTGGGTTAGTAAATTAAGCTATTGAAAAGACAGCACTAACCTTTCATTAAAGAAAACTTTTCGGGTCGGGTAATTTGACAGTTGTGACAGTAAAGAGAACATTACCACCGGGAGTTTGATTTGTAAAATAAATAAATAAAAATTAAAAAAATAAAATTTAATGTAAAAGTGACCCATACAAAATTAAGTTAAAAAAATTAATATTTTTTAAAAATCCAAACCGCCACGATCATCATTATCCGGCCAAGGGAAACATAAACACGAGTGTACAAAATTATTGGGCGCAGGAGAGCTCCTGGTGCTTTAATCTTTGAATTAATTTACTTAAAATTTTAAATTAGAAGTAAGTTTAGTTTTTATCTATTATTAAAAAGATACATTGAAATATTCAGATAATTAAAATATGCTAAATTATTATGAATAATTTTGAAATGATTTATTAATAAATATAATGATTATATGTAATAATATAACTGTATTACATTCGTACCAAAAAAAAAAGTAAAAATATATTTAGAACATGTTTGGCACGAGAATATTTATTGAAAATTTTTTAAAAATGTTTAAAAATTTTTATTATATTTTTACGTCTTCTTACATTCTTAAAGTTTGAAAAAAGTTTAATACCTTCTTAAAAAATGTCGATAATTGGAATTTTGTTAATTAAATAGGAATATTTTTTTTGTTACTTTCACCACGGACTCACAAATTACCAAATGATACTCACTGTGACCAATTTTTTTGGAATCATTTTGACGAATTTGTAGAAATCGTTTAAACGCTTTGTTATTTTTTATTTTCTCACCAATTCTGCTTGAAATTGTCCGACAAGAAAACAAATCCGTCCTGATGGGTTCCACTTGGCAGTAATAACGGAGAGATTTGTCAGCCCTGTCGCATCATCTGTTAGTAAAGGATGAAAGAAAAGAAAAAATTTTGAAACCGTCCAAATAGAAATTTAATCTATTGGGACAGAAATCTTATTATTCATCTAAAAAAAATTGCAAGTTGAGATATGTATAACAAACATTAAACTTTTTTTAAATCACATTTTTTTTTATTTTTTATTATTTTTGCCCGCTCCGAACGAGCCTCAACGTTTAAAATTATATTACATAAATATATTTTTACATTAAATAAAATAAATTTAACGTTTAAAATTAATATTTGATAGAATTTTTGACAATACTCTCAAACTCATATTTCTCAAAAATTAGTGCTCCCCATTTTCATTTTTACTACCATTCTATTCTCAAATTATACAATTTATGTTAGCGTGAATAACATAAAAAATTTTAACAAAAGTAAGTAACCATTAGCATTAAGTCAATAAAAACGATAAATTTGAAGATATTATGATAAATTTAAAAGTTTAGTTATAATATAATATTATTATAAACTAAATATGATATTTTAAGAACAATACGTGTGATTATTTAAAATTTATTACAATAGTATGTATTCGATTGTCATACTTTGTATTAAAAATTACCAAAATTTTTGTGTGTCAAATGGGCATTATTTCTATGCTATATTAATAGATTTTTTTTTTTATTTTTTAAGTAATATTTCTATAAATATCAGTTCATAATTCAAAGAATTAAAAAAATGATCGAATAAATTATTCACTAAAATCCAAAACTGTGATTTTTTTTTTTTTGAGTCCTTGCAAAATAGAGGTGTGTTTGGAGTATCAAAAATGTTTAAAAAAATTCAAAAGTTAGTATCAATAAGATGTAAAAATGATACATTGTGAAATTTATTTGGAAGAATTTAAAAAATTTTTAAACTTTTTTAAAAAATTTGGAACCCAAACGGGCCCTAGGTTGGAAATATTATGTCAATGTGATGGCGGGAGAGGGCAAATTTGTAGTTTAGAATAAATGGAAGGGCAAAATGTATGCTTAATTACTAAAGTTGTAGGACAGTACCCTAAAAAAATGGGAATTGGGAACCGACGGCCAACAGTCGCGATCATTGCTAGGTGTTAATCAACTTTAGTTATATTAGGTTGTCACGTGCTTGACGCAATAAAATTTATTTAAATAATTTTTTTTTTTTTTGGTTCCCACCAATACGTTCACGTAATTGAGTGCCAAAAAAAAAAAAAGAGATAATGGTTGATGCTTTGCTTGATATCATTGCTGCAAAAAGACAATATTAACAAAGATTTGTACCCATAAGGAACTTTTATGATATAAAAAAAAATAATAATAATAAAAATATAGTTGAAAAGAGAAAAGGTGACACCAAGTTTGAGGCAACTTTGAGATGAAAAAATTTAACCATATTTATAGTTGGTATAAATTTAAATTTTTTTTGTGTTTGAAAAAAAAATAATATTTTAATATCTAACTTTTTAAATTTTTTTTAATATATTTACAAAATATGTTTAAAATGTAAGAAAGTAATTTTGATCATTTAAAAAAAAAATTAAAAAGTTAAGTGGTCAAAAATTGAGATTCTATTGGGGAATCGAGAAACTAACCTTTTAATCGGTTACTCAGTTTTTTTTTTATCTTTTTCTACATTTATCCTCTTATATTTTAAATTTTTTTTAAATTATAAAGGGTAAATTGTTAAATTAATAAAAAATTAACTTTTTTTTCTCTTTTAAACACAAAAAGAAAAAGCTAATTATTTTACTTCCGAAACCAAACCTGAGATTTTGACTATATTTATGAAACAATAGATGGAATTGTCAAAGTACTATAATTTCAAAAACATTTAGATAACTAATCTATTATTATTTTATTTATTAAATTATTGTTAATTTATTTTTCTTTCCTTCTTTCCTAAAATTATATGTACCAATCTCAATAATTGATTCATAATTTATTAAATTCGCAATATGTTACTTTATGTAATGATACTTACTATCATTACTTGTTTAATTCGTTGTTGAATTTTAATCCCTCCTGTATTTTTTTTTTTAAATAAAAAAGAAGAGGAAGAAAATTCCCTCTAGACTCACATGCATGCCACTGTTTATTTATTTGTTTGCTTTTTAATTCACACGCACAGGGACAAAATATGTAATAATAATGTTCTTGCTCTTGGCCCCTAAATTTTCACCTGCCGTGAAATTTGACCGTTGACTGAGATTGGGAATCCGTTTGACTCAACAGCGCGGTTGGATAAGGGAAGTTCCAAAAAGTTATCATATTGTAAGGTCGTTAGATAAAGAGCAGTTTCGGTATTTTTTTTTTATTTTATATTTTTATATATATATTATCATTTTTTTTTTAAAGAACTTTTGGAATTTTAGATTTTTTTTTATAATTTTTTCATATTAATAATATCTATATGATACACCTATTTATTTATTTCACTAATATATTTTACATCAACAATTGAAATTTTATTTTATTAGTACCTATCTCTGCCTAAAGGTACGAGCTCCACCTGAATCTGTTTTGATTGACACGTATATATATGTTTAATTAGATAACTCGTTTTGTTATATAGTACTGAAATGAAAAATGAAAAATGAAAAATGAGTACTGAAATGAAAAATGAGTAGCAGCCGTTAATCTGATTTAGATAATAATAACCGTTGATTTAACACATAAATGTCAAATCAATGACCTGATTTGTTATATAAATTTTACAAATAGTTACGATTCGCTACCGTGCCTTTGACACGGACAAACACTAATGTGTGTATATATATATATATATTTGCCAGAGGAGTGAGAAGCACGCTCGATTTGGCAAGTGGGTAGCGTGCGAAGTGGGACTAAACCCGATTCGGATCCACCAAAGTATATCCGAGCCTTGTGTTTAAATATATATTAATTTTAATGAAAAAATCATATATAATAAAAAAAAAATAGAAAAACATAAGATCCCCCACACCCCCAAAAGAGCCACCCTAATATTTAAACTTCGGTTTCATCTGCCTAAGGTACATGAACTTGTTCGGGTGCATCGGACCCCCCAAAAGGCGTCACATGCCTTTTGTACTCTTTTGCGTGTCTGGGATTTTTATTTGCAAATAAAATAATTAATTACATAACAGTGATATGGTAAATGTATATTAATACTGATAATAAACTTTTTATATTAATTTTTAATTTATTTTACATACATTTTTCATTTATTCTAATTTATCCCATGATACACACCTACTTTCATTAATAATATAATATTGTTCTATCAAATTAATAAAATACTAACCCATAACATAAAAACGTAGTAACATTACAGGTTGGTTAGAAAAGTAAATTTATGATCTAATGTCTCTCGTTTAGTAATAAATGGCATAAATAAAAATTAAATAAAGCAATTTTGGACAATACAATATACTTGGCCAATGATATTTTTTTTTAATAGGCTTGGGATATTTTTATTTTATTTAAATATTTCGTCTTATTCCAATGGCTTCTGTATAATTGAGGTTGAGAGGTAGCTAGTTTTTCAAGTAAAAAGTTCATCTTTCATTTCATCATTGAACTGGCCAATTTTATTGACCTGCAAAATGGTTCGAATGATTTACTAGTTTATTAACGGTTTGAACAAATTTTTTCAGTTTTATATATATCAGTTTTAATGGCTAGACTGAATCGAATTATTTCTAAAATTGTCTATATTTATTCTTTCAAGCAAAATTATTGAAATAGACTTTTACTTCTATTATACTTCATTCTTTTTTTTTTTTTTTTTTTTTTGAAAATTCAGGGTGTTCGGACTAGATTGCGAATTATACTTTAACTTTTTTTTTTTTCATAACTCAGGATGTCCGGCCAGTTTGCGCGTACCTCGACTATTCCCTGAGAGCCCTAAAATTAGCGACCGGACAAAGCTTCCAGTGATTCTGAGGAGACTCGAACTAGTGACCACTAGGGAACAAATCCAAGGTCCTACTAGTTGAGCTACCGCTCAGGGTTTACTTCATCTTTATATGTATGACAAGAATAAAAGATTTTGTATTCTACCACTACAACAGAGGCGGGAATAGACGGCCGCCTCAAGCGGTCGTCTAAAGTCCCCTAAGCGGTCGTCTATACTTTAG
>JAVXUM010000037.1:30828784-30844196 GCA_035590655.1 Pouteria glomerata
AGTAAAAAAGAAAACTAAAATAAAAATTGACAGAAATAGAAGCAAAAGTGAGGCGAAATTATTATTATTTTTTTAATTTTCCTTTTCCCCAAAACCAACAATCAAATGAAAGAATTTTTTTTCTTTTTTTCTTTTTTTTGGTACATTTCCCTTCTCTCGTAAGCAAAGAGCGAGTCATTTTTTATAGGTGTGTTTGAAACACCCAATTTTACTAAAAATTTTTAAAATAAATTTAAAATTCTTATTTATTTAATAAATTACGGAATGATAATTTTTATTAAATTAAAAATAATAAATAAAAATAAAACGTGCCGATCAATCGACCCGGGTGGTAGGATGTTTCGCTAATTAAAATTACCGTATCTTGCACAGTTGGATGTTTCGGCCTAATCCAAGTTCACAGGGCGGTTAATTTTTTATGGACTGTATGGGTGGTAGGATCCGATCCAAGGTTATCTAGAGCCCATTTTGAGGTTCAAAAAATATTAAAAATTGGCATTTTGATAGTATTTAGGTATTTGACAAACTCATAATTCTTTTCACTTTTTTGCTTTACTATAGTAAATAATTATTACAGCGGGTCTCATTTTTTTCACTTTTCTACTTTTTTATAGTAAAAAATTTTACTAAACACTCAAAAGTTGTCATTTTTCTGCTCCGCTACAGTAACAATTTTACTAAACACTTAAAAGTTACAAAAAATTGATAAAAATTTTACTTTTATTCACCAAATACATCAAAAATTACAACTCACATAAAAACACAAAAAATTATCAAAAGTTACATTTTTTTGCTACCTCCAAACGGGCTCCTAATCCTTTTGGATGGAATGGTTAAGCGTGCGTTTGCAACCTTAAAAAGTAATAAAAAATATAATTTAAATAATCTTTAATATTTGACGTGCAGTCATTAAATTATGTTTTTTAAAAATAAATAGTATCATTTTTAATTTTTGGATCAATTACCAAAAAGAAAATTCGTTCGAACATTTTTTTTAATTCATTCGAACGATTTTATGTTAAAACTTTTCAAAAATTATTAAAAAAATTTTGAGATTTGTAAAAATGTTATTGGAATTTATAAAAATTTATTGAAATATGTAGATATATAAATTTATAAAAATTTTATGAAGTACAAGGATAACAAAATGTGTTAGAAAGTTTTAGAGTTTTTTTAAAAATTTTTAGATATTTTCAGAGATTTATCCACTTTTTTAGCGTGCCAAAAACACCCTAATTATATCAGAACATGTCCAAATAGAGGAAGGCTGTGTTTGTTTGCTGAATAACTTTGAAGTATTAGACTAATTTTGATTAAGTTGACTTTAGTCTTATATTTGATTTGGAGTATTAAAATTTTAGACTATGCTATTTGTCCACCATGGGGGTGGTGGTGTAACACCTCTTCCATTTTCGATTTTATTTCCTATAAAAATTTAAAAATTTAAAATTATTTCTTATCACATCGTTTTTATTTCATTTTATATCTTATCAACTAAACATTAAAAAAATAATATCATATATAATATTAATCCTATATTATATCTCAGCGTATATATTATCTTATATTTATACCTCATTATCCAACCACTCAAATCAAATATTATCGGGGTCTACAAACAGAAACATTGGGAAACATTTTAGAGCTAGGCGTTTGATTGGAATACAATTTGGGAAATGGGTTCCTTGGAATTATGAGATTGATATATGATTTTAGATTATTTTTATTAGTTATGTTTATTTTTTATTTTATTTTGTGTGTGTTTGGTTCATGAGATATAAATTGAGTTAAAATATATATATAAAGACACGAAATTTAAAAAAAATATAGACACGAAATTTAAATTGAGATAATTTTAAATATTTAATTCTGATGAAAATCAAATTCCAAAAATGAAAGATATTTTGGATGTGTTTGGTAATTTTAGAATAAGTTTAATTTATTTTTATTATTTTTTTCGTCCTATGTCCTTTTTTTTACAAAATTTGATTTAAGTATACTTTAAATAAGTTGATCCATTTTTGCCCATAAATAATTTTTTGTATTATAAAACTTTTTATTTATTTTTTTAGAAATACATAAATAACATACTACGAAGTTACTAAAGTAATAATAATGATAATAATAATAATTTGGTTTGGACAAAAATATGTTATTTAAAATATAAAAATTATTCAAAAAAGACCAGTTCATTTGTGGTTGCCAAACAATTGATGCAATCCTTACCCTCAAATATCCCATAATTAAACATGTCCCCAAGAAAGGGAGGGAAAAAAAAAAATAAGTAAAGTGGGGGTTGGTACGGACTTTTGGAGTCAGTCGAGAAATTATCTACTCCACGCTTATTATTTTTATATAATATATTTTTTTTTTTTTTAATTTTAGGGTAAATAAAATCCGAACTTGTTGGGAGATTCTCTTTTTATAATTAGGGTTTCGTTTGATTTGCTATAATTATCTAAAAATTTATAAAAATTATTTAATTTTTATCGTTTTAAAAATTACGAATTCATAACTTATCTTATTTTATCTCATTTTATTTCACTGATTATCACCTTAAACACACTTTAAAATCAAGATAACGTAAATATTCTCCTATTAATCTAAATTATTCTTAATTACAAGAAAGAAAAGAAAAAAAAGAGCTTAGAATGTGTTTGGCAGCAAAAATTTTAGCAAAAAAATACAAACTTTTACTCATTAAGGCACCGTTTGGTTTGGTAAAAAAAAAAAATCTCAAAAAATCTTTAAAAATATCTAAAACTTATTCACTTTTTATTTCACTGCATGAATTATGAACTCATAATTCATCTTATTTTATCTCATTTTATATCACTTTTTATCACTCTAAACACTACCAAGTATTTAATAAAATATCAAAATCTATCATTTTTCTATTTTACTGCAATAACTTCTAAACTCAAAGGTTATCATAACTTATTAAAATTTATCAAAAATTATTAAAAATTACATAAAGTTATTAAAAATTATTAAAAATTTTAACAAATTATAAAAAATTATAATTTATTTTATTAAACACTAACTAATAACTTTTAATTAAAAATTACTCAAAATTATGCGTTCAAAAGCTCCCTTCCGCGAAATAATTCAACATGGGAAGGGGGTGATCGTGGACGAGACAAGTCAGCATTTTAGCATTTCTGCATTCTCACATGCCCTTGTCATGTCGCTGTCTTGAATCATCAAAATGTCATCTGACGGTGGTTGTGGGGATTTTTTTTTTACAATTAAAAGTATAAAAATTTAATATAAATATTAAACATAACGAAATTTGTGTAAAAAAATTTTAAAAATAGTAAAAATTAATAAATTTTGATAAAAATTTATTGATGAACCCAATAAAAGTTTTGTAAGTTTGAAGTTACCTAGAATTTCAAAAAAAATAAACAAAAGTTCCTATTATCATTTTATAGTAGTTGTGGGGAAATTTTTTTTTTATGTTATAATAAAAGGACAAAAAATTAGTATAAAAATAACATGTGATTAAATTTAATTGAAAAAAATTTAAAATTAATAAAAATTAGTAAGTTTTTATGAATTTTGGTAAAAATTTATCCATGAACCCAATAAAAGTTTGACAAGTTTGGATTTACCTGGAGTTAATAAACAAAAGTTCCTATTGTGCAAAGAGTTGAACCAATGGTTGTTTGTTTAGTTACAAAAACAGCTTTTAACTGTTTTTTAACTATTTTTTTGGTTTTATATAATTTTTTCATTAAAATTAATTTTCTTAGTAGATGTAAATTAGAGCCATTAAAAAAAAAATAAATAATTCCAATTTGTTTGAATAAAAAGTTAAAAAAATAGAAAAATAAACTTTTTTTATTATATTTGTTAACTAAATAGATGAATTTTATTTAAACAAATATGCATCTTATATATTTTTAATAAAATACAAATCTTGTATGTTTAGGTGTATAAAAATTAATATATATTTATAAAAACTATAATTTCATAATTCGTACAATAAGTAAAAGATTTAAATTTTATAAAAATTTGTATAATTTAATAGAATTTTGTAAAATTTTAATCGAATAGTTGTATATATATATTTGCCTTGAGTATGAGATTTGTGAGACCTGCGGGCTAACCGATCCCACATCGATTGGGGAGGGGAACGAAGCCTTCCATATAAGTGGGGGTGGATACCTCTTCCTAGTAGGAGGCCTTTTGGGGGTGGCACTGGGGTTACCCTCCTAGGAACAAAACCGTGACGGGTCGGGTGGCTGCGGCGCCTGGGTGCTGTGTGCCGTCCACGTGAACGTGGATCCCGAAAGCGGACAATATCTTGCTAGCGGTGTTGGTCCCGGGCTGTTACAAACTGTGAGTTTAGTGGCTAAAGATGGGTCAAAGTGTTGGGGCTTGTTTAGACTTGATTTGGTGGTTTTTTGAGGTTGTCTAAGAAGCACGCACTTCTAGGAAGGTGCCATTTCCCTTGGGTACTCCTCGGATGTGTATTAGACACTTGTCTAAATGTGTTATATTATTGATTTATATTTTAGGGGTGGACACTTTTCGGATGCTTGGAGGATACGTTTCAGTCACTTAAACACACACAAAACATATTATAATTTTGAAGGAAAAATATGAAATTAAAAAATAAAATAAAAACAAAATGAAATTATACCGATTGATTATTTCTCCTTTATTTTTTTAGTTCTAGAAATTTTAAAACTCAAAATTTTAATTTTTTATAAGTAAATTTTACAAATAGATAAAAATAGAAGATAAATTTATTTCATACAAAAATAAATGAATGATTATACTTTTGTCTATATAAATAAAATTATATATTTATTTTTTGACATGTGTATCCATGTCCTGTCTGTATATGTGTTTCTTAGGAAGTCGTAACTAGGATTTTCTTGAGCTTGAACAAGAACTATTTGGTTTTCCTGTGCGAATGAGAAAGGAGAGAAGAGTAGAAGAAGGAGATGGCTATCTAAATCACACAAATGCAATTGCAAATTCTATAAGTTCAATTCATTGCATAGGATGATTACATCAGTTGGTACAGGTTATAATCCTACTTGTTGACTAGAATTTAATAATAGGAAACGTTGACATGTTTGGTTGCTAAGACTTGCTCTATACCTCACAAAAGCCATATGTATACCCACCATTTTAATGACTTTACCCTGAACCTAGATTTATGAATCAATAGAACAACTAAAATTAAACAAGTTGGACACTACCAAAACGCCTTGACTCATAAAATAAAGAAACCATCAATTAAGAGACGAATAATATACTAGTTCAGTAAAAATGTAAATAAAGCTCCTAAATATTACCAGCGCTCACTTTCCTTTGGACGAAAAATGGCTTTGAGATTGTGGGATCTACGTCTTTCACTTTAGGTTTCCAAAATCCATTACCATTCAACAATTGTGGCATCATGTTGCTTCATCAAAAAAGATTATGGATTGCTTGTGCTATTTTGAGATAGTGTTTATTTGATTGTCTAAAAGCTATTAGAAATTATTATGTAAATAAAATTTCCATTGTTGTGGTCAAAGTAGTTTCATTTTACTCTGTTTAAGCAATTTGATTTGATTTCCTTCTGTTTAATCTTATAATATATGTGGAAATTTACCCACTTTTGCCTAAGTTGATGTCTTTTGACTCTTTGCCATCGCAGTGGCTGTACATGGTGTGTTTTCTTTAATACTATCCAGAGTGAAAGGGAAATATTAGAAAAATGCAAAAGGATCATAGTGGTAGTTCCCCATCAACCCCTACTGGTCGAATTCGGCATCGGAGACGATCAAGTGAGGTTAGTATGAAATAATAACAAGGCTATTTGATGCATGATTTTCGCCTAGGTTATAATGGAAATAAAGATATGAACAATATGAATCAATTTGCTTGTGTTTTGCCCTTACATTTATGAACTATGCATGAAATGTCTTTTAGATTGAAAAATTTTGAAAAATAAAAGAACACATGCTATTTTTAATAACATTGTTATTGTAGTATTATCTTCATTAGAACAATAGCAATGTTTTTGATAAGAAGAGAAAGGAAGAGTGAAAGAAAACTCTAGGGAGTCTTAGGAATTAACCCCAAGTGAAGACTTCATAACACGTCACACAAAATTTTCAAAATTTTGAGAGTTTCTCACAAAGTCTCAAAATTCAAATCTGTTAAAAGGAAAGATCGGATGCATATTTATAGGTGGTTAGATTTATCAGGAAGCTAAGAAATTTTGACTGTCAGATTGTTCTACACAATGTTTTTTTCCCCCTGATTAGTAGAATGTTTAATGTTCATAATTTAGAACACATATAAGACCCAAACATTGGACTTCTAAGAAAACCAACGGTGACTCCTATAACCCACTTTCAGCACCATGCTAAAATTACTGACATAATCTTAATTTCTAAAACCCAAAATATAAAGTCATCTTGTACTAGTTGCTGACTGATCTATTGAAATAAAATGTAAACTCAAATTAACTTTGAACATCAGTTGATTATTTCCCATCCATGCTCCATATGAAATTCTAGATTTGTTTTTTTTTTTGTTTTGGCTTGTTGCTATGAATATATGATAGGATCTTGCTAACCGGTGTCCTAAGAGCATTGTTTAAAGATTCATGAGGAGAGGACATGTGTCCAAAACACTTTCTCATTCATTTTTTCAAAAGAAATTACAATGACCAATGCAGTTTTTTACCATCCCAAGACACCTTTGTATCACTTATCTAGTGCCTTAAGGGCACTCTTTAACATTTGCCTTAAATATTTCTACCAAAACTGGTTATCCTCCCCAAATGATCAACGTGATCTGTTAACTGGAATGGTAAGTTTCTTTCACTTGCTTCATTGGGGAGCATGGTATTGTCTTCTAAGATAGAAATCAATTTTGTTATTTTTCTTCTAGTCATTTATTTGTGTTACCTTGATGCACATGCTCGTAATTTTAACCAATTTTGCGGTATAATGCCTTTTTCTTTGGTGTCAGATTCTTTCTGAGTTGAGCAAATCAAATGGAAGACATTTACTTGTCAATGACCAGAACAAATATAAGTCGATGTGGATCCGCGCAAACTCGACTCTGTGGATGCTTGCCAGCTTTGCATTTATTCTCTACTTGGGTCACCTTTATATTTGGGCCATGGTGGTTGTCATCCAAATATTTATGGCAAGAGAGTTATTTAATTTACTCAGACGAGCTCATGAAGATAGGCACCTTCCAGGATTTAGACTCCTTAATTGGTAAGAAATTAGCCATAATTGATTTGTGTTTTGAGTTTTACATGTTTGATGGAAAGTCCTTGTCAACTCCATATTATTGGTAGATATAAAAAAAAAAAAAGTAGAAGAAAAAACTATAACTTTCTTCTGGAGTCATCAATTGATGCTTAAGATGTGTGGTATGTGTTGTATTAGGCACTTTTTCTTCACAGCAATGCTGTTCGTCTATGGCCGCATTATCAGTCAACAGCTTGTGAATACTGTAACTTCGGAGAAATTCTTCTACAAGCTTGTGAGCGGCCTAATCAAGTACCAGATGGTTATTTGTTATTTCTTATATATTGCAGGTTGGTTAATTTCTTAAAATAATACTTGTGCATAAAAGGTCTAGATGTCAAATTGTTTTGTCCCATCTCTTCTTGTCAAGCACTGCTACATATATATTTAGCATGCATCTTAGTTTCTTTTTATCATCAGGAATCAATTTTTTTTTCTTTTTTACATTTCATGCTTGTTTTGCAGCTGCCCATCAGTAAAGTTTGACTGATCATCTGAAATGTGTTGCTCCTTGTAAGTATGATGATTTTTCTGTATTTGGCTCAGGGTTTGTGTGGTTCATTCTTACACTAAAGAAGAAGATGTATAAATATCAGTTTGGCCAGTACGCATGGACGCACATGATTCTTATTGTAGTCTTTACCCAGTCCTCATTTACCGTCGCCAATATTTTTGAAGGGATTTTCTGGTAACGTGTTCCTTAATATATCTTTTCCTCATCTCTCTTGATCAACAACTCTAAATTTCAACATTTGTATGCCATCTTCAAATTGTTTTGTATTCATTGTTACACCAATGCATAGATATTTCATCCCAATTATATTTTTTATTTTTTAAATCACAGTAACAGGGTGTGTCTGGTTGCCAAATGGTATATTTATCTTTTCCACACTTTTCTTTTTTTCCCTCCCTCCTCTTTTGTGACCAGAATGAAAAGGAAAACCACATTGGCCATCTTGGCTTCTGCGCGACAGAATTAATTGTCTTGTATGAATAGGTAATAGCATGCTGGAGGTCAAATGGTCTCATGTTTCTGGAGGTTGTCGCAAAATTTTTGCAATCCTTTACTTAATCTGGAGATCTTAGAAAAATCAGTTGTCATATTGGATTTTAAAACCTTTCTGAGCTGGTGCCAGCTCTTTTAACCGTTGAACTTAATGATCCACCCTCCCATGCTGAATCTTTGTGTGCGCTGCATGTGAAGCACAGTCCCCTAATTTCTTTTTGTACTATGTTGTCAGAAATTTTTACACTAGTTTATTTGGCTGATGGTAAGGATCTGCCGCCTCTACTTATTTATCTGTTCTGGAATTAGCTGTGTGAAATTCTCTTCTACTGCATGCCATTGTTTTTGTAGGAGATTTCTGGTTGATGGGTACTGTTTTTATTTTTATTTTAAAATTTCCACTAGATGCTTGTTCTCATAGCATCACACTGTCCAGTTTAGTCGAGGATAATTCCAATTGTCTCGTTTTTATACTAAATCTTTGAGTTAGCAAGGACTTGCATCTCCGCGTGAAATTCTTTGAGTTAGCTATTTAGCTGTGTGAAATTCTCTTCTATTGTGTCCCATTGTTTTTGTAGGAGACTCTGGTTGATTGGTGCTGTTTTCATTTTTACTTCAAAATTTCCATTTGGTGTTTGTTATTCTTGGTTCCTGTCACATCATTTGTATTGTAAAAATTGATCCAATTAAATCCTTCTGTACTTGCCTTTTGGCTATAATCCCCTCAACTCAGATCACACGATCCAGTTTAGTTAAGGATAATTCCTATTGTCTCATTTTTATACTGATTTTTGAGTTTATGATATTCTCTTAAAATAATCACCAATGTCATTGATATTGATGAAGGTATCAAACTTTCACCATTCGACATGTGTTTTTCAGATATATAATGCCTTCTGCTTTTGCATGGACATTTTATATTGGACCTTCAACATTCTTATTGGGCCTTGCAATTCAAATTTATCACGGATTTAGAGTATCCCCTGTATTTTTATGTATTATATTATATTTTGATCAATATTATTCCTTTTTCATCCAGTTAGGCTATATCATCAATCACTTGTTGATAAGCAATTCAAGCTATTCCTGTGGCATGTGTTCCCACACCACTTCTTTAGTTTTTGCTAGAATGTGATTTATTTATTTTTTTCCATTTTTTAAACTTTGGATTAATACAATTCAACTCAACAAAGCCTTAGTCCCAAACTAATTGGATTGTTTGGCTCATTTGCTCTATATTTTGTGCAAGCCATTGTATTGGCTATTTTACTGAGTTGGATATTTATGCAGGTTTCTCCTTCCAGCTTTACTCATTGCTATCAATGATGTAGCTGCTTACATCTTTGGATTCTTTTTTGGGAAAACCCCTTTGATTAAGCTATCTCCAAAGAAAACATGGGAGGGTTTCATTGGTGCGTCAGTTGCAACAATGATCTCAGCGTTTGTGGTGAGCATTGCCAACTTTTCATTTAAAGTCACTTCATGTGGAGAAACTCCTTTTTCTTCCCTTCACTCTTGTTGGATTAATTGTTCATAATTGTTTTTGTAGATTGATTCCTATCTCTTTCTCTCTCTAAATTTAAGGTTGAGGAGTGGGTTTCTCAAAAAATTAAGGAAGCATTTTGTTAAATTTTGTGGCCATTAAATATGTGATGTAACGCTTGTGTGCCACCACCTGACAGTCCACTCAGTAAGGTAGTGGATATTATGAGTCCTAGAAATCTTCAATGGGTTGGTTGAAAATTTTAAAAATGGTGGGGAAACTCTCGTTTAAGTTCTAAGCCCATATCCTAATTTTTCAACATTTTGAATATAAATTTTAGTTTTTTTTTTTAAATATTTAATATAAAAATTTGCAAGGAGAAGTTAATGAGGGTGTAAATGTTAACTAAGCTTATCAATTAGAGAGAGAACATGGAAAAAGATAACTTGGGAAACATATAATATAAATAACATAGGGCAAAAAATTCGAGTTAATTTAAAGTGAATGTGACCATAAATTCTATTGTCTCAAGTCAGTCAGTGTTCGAGTCCAGATGGTTGATACTGCACAATCAAAACTGAAATCAATGTATTTCAAAAGCCATCTATCAGAAATTGGGAAGTGTTAATCCTTAAACAAGCTGTGAAGTTGCTGTTTCTGCAATTGAGTCACATCCTAGGGATGCTTTCATCACCTGCTTGCTTGCCGAGTGTTAGAAATTGTAGAACTTCACTGAAGTTGAGATTGATATCTTTTTGATGCTTCTGTCACCTTTTATGCAGCTCGCAAACATCTTGGGGCGTTTCCATTGGTTGACATGTCCAAGGAGGGTAAGTTTTCTGACAGAGGAAATCGTTCCATATATGAAATATCTCATGCTATTGCCAAAAAAATTGGTCATCCAGAGGATATGTGCAGGATTTATCGACTGGCTGGCTTCAATGTGATCCCGGTCCACTTTTTAAGCCAGAATATTATTCATTACCTGGATGGGTTCCTCAATGGGTGAGTCAGATATCATTTTGTTCAGGTCTTGTCTTTGCGCCGTACTCTGGCTGAGCTTCTATTATGTTTCCATTTCATCAGATGCTAAAAGAAGCTAATTAAATTTAAATTTGTCATTTTAAGTTGAAACCGCCAGTGTAATCAAGAACGGTGAAGTCTACATAGCTCCTACAAATTCACAAGCTCGAAGTTGCTTTTTATGAAGTTTGGTGACCTATACACACAGACAGACATGAGAATGTACCTTGCACTTGTTATGTGATACAGTGATCAATTTTATTTAATTTTTGTACCTCCAGCTTCAGACTTTGCTATGAAAAAATTATGTTTACAAACTTCATCCAACGAACACAAGCACTGTTATTAACTTCAAGGTGGTGGTTATCAAATGATTATATGCCACCCATTATAAGAATGCCCACAGTTATTTGTAACAGCAGTCCCACACTTACTCCTCCTAGGAACAACAGTAAATAAGAAAGAGAAGTAAAGTTTGATGTTGAACTTTTTGTTTCATGATCTCTCAGGGGAAATGATAAACTTGTGAATTGTAATATATTTCAAGCCGCTGTGCCTCATAATCTGTGTGTTGAGGTTAAAAAAATGCCACATCTATTCATGTTATATGGATCCAGTAACAAAATGATTATACTGTGAGCGGTTCTAACTGTAAGTTGTTTGTGCAAGTTCAGGATTGTTTTCAATAGGAACCTAAATTCCTGAGTTGCCCAAGGAAATCAAAGATTGGCTTCCATGATTCTATCTTTATTGAATCTTAATATCAACCTACCAAAATAATAATAATAAAAAATCATAATAATGGATGAACTTGTATACTTCTGGTCTACTGGCTTTTGTTCAATATCATTCCTTTGATTTTACATGTCTCTTAACATTTTATTTCTATTTTGAATTTAATGTTCTAAATTTTTGCATAGTTGATTTATAATAAATGTTTTAAGTAATTGTTCTTTTATTGTTTTGTTGGATCTTGCAGTTTCCTTGGAAAGAGGTATCAGTTTTGCCTGTTCAGTGGCATTCTTTATGTTTGGGTTTATTTGCATCAATTATAGCACCTTTTGGAGGCTTTTTTGCTAGTGGCTTCAAGAGGGCTTTTAAAATTAAGGTGCAGCTTGTTCATCATTTTCTTGCCTAGAGTAATATCAATATTCAAATGAGATACGGTAATTGATCCCGTGCCTTCTTCCTCGACTATTGCAGGATTTTGGTGATAGTATTCCTGGACATGGCGGTTTTACAGACAGAATGGACTGCCAGGTTATATGTACTTATACGAATTCATGTCTTGCTTCTGATTTATCATTATTCCTAAGACATCACTCTCTTATTGTTATACGAGCGTTTGTATGTCCTGTGCTTTTTGGTGCTGCACGCAAGGATTGTTATATTTCTTCTTATGGAAATTGTAATTATTATGTGATGTCTTTAAGACGTGGGATGTTAATCTTGTGCGCTGCCATAATCCCATTTTAGCGTTTTCTTTGTTCATGGGTGTGGTATTGTATGTCCCTATTTTCGGATTAGTTTCCCACCAAAATCTAAAGATCCAAAATTGTCTCCTGTCAAATCATATCTCTTATTTCATTTTATGTCCCACTAATCAAACACTAAAAAATAATCCCACATAAAATTTTTCCTATGTTATATCATATCCTATATATATCCTATGGTATTACTTATCCCCTGTCATCCGATCGTTCCAATCAAACAGTGATGTCTTGCTTCATTTCACAAGGCTGGTTAGGTTGTTCCATAATAAATTGGTGAAAAGCTCTGCAGTCTTAGACACATGTTTTCAGAGGCTGAAGTTATTTCTTTAAAATGCTTAAGTTGCTTTGCAGGAATGGATATTTTGAACTTTCCTTTCTTGGATACTTTGAAAAGAAGTAATCCATTAAGCTTACCTTCTTCTAGTTAATTATTTCTGTGAGTTTTTAGTACACTTCCTTTCAGTGGCTAACAAAAGTGAACTAAATATGCTAAATATATGGATTCTTCTAAATGTATGATGTACACATATTAGATATTTGACAATTGGATATCCATACGAACATATTCAGCTATTCAATTATATTCATAAAACTTATACATTATGTATGAAAGACTCTAGTGGCACCTTGTAAATCCTATTATCCTATTAAATAAAATAATTATATTAAATATATGAATATTTTTCCATGTTTGTGTATCCTTGAATGAGAGAATTAATGAATCCGATTCTTAGATGTGTGCCTGTATCTGACATTCGCATCCGAGTCCAAGTAACATAGCTAAACAGAACCATATGTCAATAGTTTTGGTTTGGCTAAACATCTTTTTTGCTGTTCTGCCTGTATTCAAGGTAATATGGTCTTTAAATTACTCTCACTGCATTCTGTTTGGCTTTTCCTTTACTTCTAAAGGTTGTTAAGTTGAACTGAATCCACCAATCAGGCAATTCATTGTTGTATTTATTTTGGGTTGAAGACAGTGTTGAAATGATTTACGCATTTACAAACAAACTGAGATTTGAATGTCTGCAGATGGTCATAGCCGTCTTTGCTTACATCTACCATCAATCATTTGTTATTCCTCAAAGCTATCCTGTCGAGGTGCTTTTGGATCAGGTCAGTTTTGTAACTTATTAGGGGGTATTGCAACATTGTGGAAATGAGAAAAGTGCAAATAATGGTATCATTTTATAGTTATTTTGGATACTAAAAATGGCGTGATTTTATATCTAGGTTTCTAAATGCCCCCAAGATATGAGGGGATTAATATGATGTGATTTCTCTGATTTTTAGATATTAAGGAACCTCACATTTGAGGAGCAGAAGGTGCTGTATATGAAGCTCGGGGAGATATTCCGGGAGAGGTATCTTTTGAGATATTGAAACATCATCTGATCCGTGTATTATGGTCGCTAAGCAAGTTTTTTTGTTTGGGAGAGTTTTTTCATTTTGATTTATGGTAAAAAATTATGGACAACTCGTTTAAATTTATTGTTAGAGGAATTTTGTGTATATTCTTCTTGTTCTTCATCTTTCAATATTCATCTATTGTTTCAGGCTTTTTGTGACCCTCTCTTTCTTCAGCTTGGCATTTACATGTTTTCTGTAATCCCCACACAAATCAAGTTCCAGTTCTTGTCCTGCCAGATGTGACCGGGCATATCATGCTATTATGAAATAATTTTTTGACTTTGAGTGAAAATTGGAGGAAAGCAAAGGGGAGGAAGGATATATATATATATATATATTTTTTTTTCTTCCTCTTCTGTTGAGTAAAGTAGGTAGTAAGGTACCCTCCCCGCCTAATATTTTTCATCCATCCTACTTCGGACGGACAGAGGATAGAGGTGGAGAAAAAATGTCAAGTGGGGTTCATATATATATTTTTTAAGAAAATTTAAATTATAAGATATACAGATATTTTTCTCTTATTTCTTTTTCCTAACACAGCTATATTGAGGAAACAAGTTTTTCATGTTCCATCTCTCCAAAACTAAGCGAATTTAGCTTCTTGTATTGTATGGCAAGTTGGCAATGTTTTTAGCTAACGAATAGATTCGTAGATTTGGTACATCGAATCACTTATGTTATGATCTTTTATATAGCAGGTTTTGCCATTCCTTCGTCTAGCTTATGTTCTTTAGGTAGCATTCAGACATAGTAACCATTCAAACTAAATGACTATGGAAGTACATCCAAATTTTCATATATTTGGTGTGTTTGGAGTTGTATAAAATTATAAAAGTTAGCGTTTCGTATTTTGTGTAGTAAATAAAAAATTTAAACTTTATAATCTTGTAATTCGTATTTGTAAAGATTTGTAAAGTTTTATATTATTTTGTGTTACACTAAACGGTGCAATTATTGTTATTAAAAATGTAAGAGACATTTCTATTTTTATTAGGAAAGATTTTAGAATTATCATTGCTTGGTTTTTAATCCGCCTTTGACTTTCAAATGAAATATGAATAACATGTTCTCTTTTTTAAACAACAAGTGCTAGGTGCTTGTGTGGGTTTCGTGTGGGTTTCACTCGTTTATTAGTTTATGTTGCTTAAGTTGAATTCGAAAAATTCCACCAAGAAGAAAGTGTGATTAAATTAGTTTGTTTTATCGCCTTAGATATTTGATGTTGCTTGTGATTTTTTTTGGTAATTAAAGAGTTAAATAATTGAAAAAATGCTAATCACATAAAAATTTTTGAAGATGTCTCATTAATGCAAGTGCAAAATGATAGTGTTCCTATTAAATTAGAAATATAATATAATAATACATTTTTTGGTTCAACTAAACTTTTTCAAGTTTCATATTTAATAAGAGTGGAAACGGATCAATTTTTTTTTATATTAAATTATTAGAGTTCAATTCGTGATTAAAACAAGTTTGAGTTTAAAAAAGGTTTAATTCAAACATTTGTGAGTTGATTTAATAAAATAATATATATATATTTTTATATTTTATTGTTATATTTTAGACCAAAATAATATAACTATTTGCTAATTTATGTAAAAGTTTGAAACGGATTCAAGTTCGAGCCGCCTTTGACTTGATTTGGGTCGTTTCTACCATAATCTTCCGTTCAACAGCTACATTAATATTTTTAAAATATTAAATCAGTTATTATTAAAGGACG
>JAVXUM010000037.1:30884952-30905597 GCA_035590655.1 Pouteria glomerata
TTATTATATTTTGTTTAAAATTGTCCCTATTTTCCCATACCGTCCGTCCCGGACAATTTATGTTAGGGGCGTGACAATAGCTGAGGAAGTTGAGAAGTTAATAAAGGCGAAGTTTATCCGGGAAGTGCATTTCCCCACTTGGTTGTCAAATGTTGTAATGGTGAAGAAGTCGAACGGCAAGTGGCAGATGTGTGTTGATTTTACAGATTTAAATAAGGCATGTCCAAAGGACAGTTTCCTCTACCATCTATTGATTTATTAGTTGATTCGACAGCTGGCCATGAAATGTTATCCTTTATGGATACATTCTCGGGGTACAATCAAATAAAAATGGCCAAGCACGACCAGAAACATACAGCCTTCATCATCGACCGAGGGCTCTATTGCTACAATGTGATGCCCTTTGGATTGAAAAATGCTGGGGCAACCTATCAAAGGCTGATGAATAGAATGTTTAGGGGACAGGTTGGACGTAATGTGGAGGTCTACGTGGATGACATGCTAATGAAAAGTAAAAGGGTTGACTCTCATGTGGCAGATCTACAAGAAATATTACACTCTAAGGAAGTATGAAATGAAGCTCAATCCTGCTAAATGTGCGTTTGGGTTGCATCTGGCAAGTTTCTCCGATTTATGGTTTCTCGTCGAGGGATCGAAGCTAATCTAGAGAAGGTCCGACCAATAACGGAAATGCAGCCCCCTTGGACAACAAAAGAGGTTCAGAGATCGGCGAGAAGAGTGGCAGCTCTAAATAGATTTATCTCCCGATCAACAGACAAGTGCCACCCCTTCTTCAAAGTGCACAGAAAGGCATTTGAGTGGACAGCCGAATGCGAGGAGGCCTTTTTACAGTTAAAGCAATACCTGGGGTCTGTCTCATTACTCAGTCGGACAACTCCAAGGGAAGAGTTGTATTTGTACCTAACTGTTTCATCCATAGCTGTTAGTTCAGCACTTGTTCGAGAGGAGGAAGGAGTTCAGAAGCTGGTTTATTATACGAGCAAGGCCTTACATGGAGCAGAAGAACGCTATCCAAAGATGGAAAGGCTGGCCCTTACTCTTATAACAGCGGCTAGGCGACTGAGGGCCTACTTCCAAGCTCACACAATCGTTTTCCCAACAGACCAACCTCTAAAGAATGTTCTGCATAAGCCCGAAACATCTGGTCGGTTGATGAAGTGGTCAGTCGAGCTAAGTCAGTTCGACATTCAGTACAGGCCAAGGATGGCAATAAAAGGGCAGGCCGTGGCAGATTTCATTGCCGAATTCGCAACACCACCCCAATACCCTACCCCCGATGAAGATACTGGTGATTTCTTGATTTTAAATATTGATGGCTCGTCCACTACTAATTTGAGCGGAGCTGGAATAATTCTCGTTTCTCCGGAAGGCTATAAGTTCTAGTATGCTTTACGATTTCAGTTTCCTGCCACGAATAATGTAGCAGAGTATGAGGCCCTCATAGCTAGTCTCCGGATGGCTCGAAAAATAGGGGCAGACCGAATAAAGGTGCACAGCGATTCCCAGCTAGTGGTTGAGTAGTTGCAGGGGCAGTATGAGGCCAGAGGGGAACAAATGGTCGAATACTGTGAAAGAGCAAGAACCCTGTCCAGAATGTTTTCAAAATTCTAACTACAAAAAGTCCCGAGACTGGAAAATGAGGAGGCTGATCGACTTGCTAGGATTGCATCCTCGGAAGGGGAAAGTTCAGAAGTGCCTATCGAGATTCTTTCCTCCCCGAGTATTCATACTCCTAAGGTGAATCAGTTGGAAGAAGATGCAAAGTGGGCCAAACCGATCCGAGCTTACTTGGAAAACAATATTCTGCCAGAAGACAAAAATGAAGCACGGAGGATTCAATACAGAGCAAGCAGATACTTAATTATTGGCGGAATCCTTTACAAGCGAGGGAACAGTTCTGCTCTGTTGCGGTGCTTAAACGAGCAAGAGGCTAATTATGTTGTGAGGGAAATCCATGAAGGGGTCCGCGGCAACAACTTGGGAAGTCGGGCACTGATTGGAAAAGTTTTAAGGGCAGGCTACTATTGGCCTACCCTGGCAACAGACGCTCGGGAATTTGTGAAAAAATGCGACAAATGTCAGAGATTCTCCAACGTCCCCAGACTACCATCTCAGGAACTAACTCCCATCCAAAGTCCTTGGCCATTCGCGCGGTGGGATATCGACATTGTTGGGCCATTGCCACTCGGGAAAGGACAGAGGAAGTTCGCAGTGGTAACAATTGACTACTTCACAAAATGGGCTGAAACTGAAGCACTACCAAGCATAACAGAGCAGAATATGAGGAAGTTTCTCTGGCAGAACATTGTATGTCGATTTGGTATTCCAAAGGTGGTCATCACTGATAATGGAAAGCAGTTTGAAGGGGGGCAGTTTAATGGGTTGTGTAAAGAATTGGGGATCAATCATCATGACTCTTCTCTTGAGCATCCTCAAGCAAACGGTCAAGTCGAGGTTACCAACAGATCCCTCCTGAAGATCATCAAGACAAAATTGGAAAAAGCTAAGGGGCTTTGGGCAGATAAACTTCCAAATATCTTTTGGGCGTACAGAATGACTGAACGAACTCTAACCGGACAAACTCCCTTATTCTTACTTATGGAGCCGAGGCAGTAATCCCATTAGAGGTCGGTCTTCCCAGTCACAGAATGTTGAATTTTGATCCAGATCAGAATAATGAGTTAATGAACGAAGAGATTGATCTGCTAGAGGAGAAGAGACTGCAGGCAGCGATCCGAATGGTTTTTTACCAGCAGAGGATGCGCCAGTATCATAACTCTAAGGTTCGACCGAAAGAGTTTGCTGTGGGAGATCTTGTACTAAAGCGAGTCAATCAATCCATGAAGAATCCACAGAAAAGCAAGCTAGGCCCAAATTGGGAAGGTCCTTATCAAGTACTCGGCTACAACAGAAAAAGAACTTATCGACTAAAGGCACTTGGGGGCAAAGAGCTACCTCACCCTTGGCACTCTGAACACTTGAGGAGATACTATGCGTAAAATTTGTATTTATGTTGTAACAATTGTTGTGATTTAACATTTTTTCATTAATAATATTTGTCATTCGAGCAGGATTCTACAACTCCTGTTCTGAAAGTTCGAACAAAATAAGCTATTACCTTGATGATTCTATTGATCGACTACAGCGATTCTACAATATCTTCCAGGCTTACATAGCCAAACGGTAATAATCGACTCAAGTAGCCTGAGGCTCATGAAGCCCATGCCTATGAGGCAAATTTAAATCTAAGCATAAGTCCCAAATGGCAGCATATTAACTCGACACGGAAGCCCTTGCGGTGAATAACTCGACTTGGAAGCCGCCCCAGCGAATAGTTCAACTCATAATTAATCGACACAAAGCGACACGTAAAGGATCGATGTGCTACATTAAACAACAAAAGCGACTCGGTAAAACAATTAGCTTGACCGAGACTAAATGGAAACAACAGAATTAAATGTTTTCCTGACGAAATAGAAAGAACTCCTTCACTCTGCCAGAGTAATTGTAGAGGTAATATCTGAAAACCTTTCCTGAAATATAATTGCATGAAATGATACTTATGATCTCTACCACGGAAAACCAGCATAATTGATTAAGTTGTTTAATATCAATTGAGAAAGCAACGTCTATTCTACTCGGCCCCGATTGGAAGGTTTACAATTATAATACTTCATTCGGCCTCATAGACCGAGCTGGATGGTTTACGATTATAATGACCATTCTTTTCTGATTAAATGTTTACTCTACTCGGCCTTTAGTACCAAGCGGTCAATTGCTGCCTAAAAATGTTTAATTGGCCTGACCGAGTAAATCGTACTTGGAAACATACAAGAAAATAAATGAAAATCAATAAAGCACATTCAGACAAGATATGTGAAAAACATATATATATATATAAATCGAAATAAGAGTCATTGTTACACTGCTTTAAAAAAAAAAAATAGAGGAGTAGATAAAAATATATTCAGGCTGAAGGGGGAGGAGGAAGTCAGGACTGGGCATTGTCATCATCATCATCTTTGCCTTCGGCTGCACCATGGGTATTTTCTGTAACTCGATCGGTGTCAACCGGCTGGAGAGCAGAGAAGTCCTTATCTGGAAAGAGCAGCTTGGCCCTTTCTCGAGCGACCTCAAATGATTGCAGGAAGCATTCCTCGAGCTCTGTCTGGAATGCTTCGCTGCCCTTGTAATCTTTGATGGCATTCGCCACCGCGGTCGCCCGCTCCCGCTCCAGCTTCTCCCTCTCAGCCTTGAAGGCTTCCCTCTCCTTGGCCATGGTCGCTCGGAGGTTGGCCAATTCAGAGCGGAGAACCTCCTCGGCTGCTCGGGTAGCGTCTCTCTGTTCAAGAGCCGTCTGCAGCTTCGTTTCCTCCTCCCCCACTTCAATAGTCAGGGACTTTATTTTTTCTTCGTCAGCCATCATATGCTCCTCGGCAATCATCATACGATGAGTCATGACAGCTGAACGAGTAAGAGCCTACGGAAGAATGTGAGAATTATTAGAAGAGTAACTACATCTATAACTAATAACATAGTACCCAAGGAATTTACCTTAACATATCGTGGTTGAGGTCCCGAGCAAGTTGCAGGCCCGGGACCTCATCTAAGTGATAAATTTCATCCTCCTTGACAATAGCAACGGTGCTATTCCAAGCATGTTGAGGATCAGTCAGCAAGCTAACGAACTGGCCGGCTTCTGCCGGCTAGGTTGATAGGATAGGTGTGGTCGGTGGCTGGATGGTGGTGGTCGGCAGTTGGGTGCTAGCGTCTGGGTGAGTCAGCGAGTCGACTGGGATCGGCTCTTTAGTGCTCGAGCTACCGTCGAGGACCAACTTGGCCTTCTTAGCTGACTCCCCTTCGGCCACCTTACTCTTTCTCTTTAACCGGTCCAGGTTCAACCTCGCCATTGGAGCAGCTGGGGTAACTTCGAAAGGGTGATCTGCACAAAACATAAAGATCAGGGTAAGAATAGTAGAATATGTATAGCTGAAAATAGAGTAAACACTCCGCTCACGTTCGGCGGCCAGCGACTCCCGAGTAGGCTCCGGACCAAGCATGTACGTTGCCAGAGTCTCCACGTTAACCAGAAGGTCTACTTCATGGACATCATGGTTCTTTACATGCTGGACCCGGGCCTGCAACTCCTGAGACAACTTTGGCTGGGCTCGGGCTGCAAAAGTAATATAGATCAAACTCAAAAAAAAAAAAAAAAAAAGGGAAGAAGAGAGCAACAGAAAAGAAAAATGAATAAAAAAAAATAAAATAGTATTACCTCTTTTTTTTGGACTTCCCCATCGTTGAAGGAATCGAGCGGTTGATAGAGTAGGAGTTTCCCAGCGCTGGAACTCCATTCTGTCACCATATATGAAGAAAAACTTGTCCTTCCAACCCTTGTTAGAGGTTGGAAGACCCGTGATGAGATTGAGATCCCTCTCTCAACCAGAAAAGAACCACCAGCCCTTGCTCGCCTCAGTCACCTTATAACAATAGAGAAACTCTTCTACTGTCAGTTTAAACCCAGTCACGACCCTCCAGAGGACCGTGCATCCTATCAGTATCCTCCAGTTGTTCGGGAGGATCTGACTGGGAGCTAGCCCGAGTCGCCCTAAAATTTTCTGGACGGGTTTAGCCATTAGAAATCTTAGGCCGCCCACGAGGGCGCTTTCGTAGATAACCAACTCCCCATCTCGAGGCCAGCAAGCCCTATCATCCCTGTCAGGGACCCTGAACGACATGGACTGAGGAAACTGAAAATCGGTCCACAATTTCTGAATTTTGGTGGCGGTTAGGGTGGATTTTATGCCTTCTGCTGTGAATGAGGGTTGGTCCCCGGAGGGGTTGCTTGACTCCCCCACATCAGAAGGAAATGCATTAATGATAGGCCCAAGGTTTTCACCCTGAGCCTCTCGGGTGCTTGAGGAAGAAGAGGATTCAGACGAAGATGAACTTTCCCTAACCCTAATTAGGTCCTTACGGTTAGCCATGAACAAATTTCTAATATCTTCTCCTAAATCTTGAAGTTTCTCTCTATACGAGTCAAACAGAAGGGTACCAAGAATAGCCCTAACTGACCTAGGGTTGTGAACAAATCCTTCGCAAGAAGGAAGCTCTTGGTTTCGACTGTAGAACCAGGAAATACGTTGGATAAGCCAACGCATACACCGAGAGAATAAGAAAAAGTAGAAAGTCAGAGAAGACAACGATACTCACAGAAGCAGGCAAGAGCTCGCCGAAAAGTCTGGGTGTGCTCAAAGACGATAATATGCAGATGAATATCATTTAAAATATTCTCCGCTAATATGTTATTCCCGCTTCGAAATCAACGGCCCAGATCCTATTTCAACCTTTCGGATTTTACGACTCGGATCCCACTTTGAGATGGGGGGCAAGATTGTCTTTTGACTTAAAACGGTTCAACTTTCTAGTATATCCAATGGACAGAATTCAATCACGAAAAGTCTTTAATCCCCAGTTGACACGTGGCGTAAAGCTTTGCAGTAGGTGAAGCGCCATTACGGCGCAGACATCATTATTTCAGCGGCGCATATAATGCCTGTACCAACCCAGGACTTTGCCGTATATTTTAACCATCATATATTTTTGATATCAGTCATATTTGGTATTTCCCGATCAGTTTTAATTTCAAGTTCGAATCGGGAGATACGTTTATGGTCTGATCTGACTGTTAGATTCCTTTTGGTCTCATTCTGTGACCAAATGGAATCGGGGGCATCTGATAGGGTGTACCTGAGCCCGACTGGAAACCTTACCCGAATAACCGAACTCTTACTTGACCCGACCTCTTGGTTAGGAAGAGGGCTTGTGGGACCTTCCTGTTTGATCAGGCATTCGGGAACGTCCCGCTCGGGGTATCTAACCAACCATTTCCTCGGTATGGTTCTCCCGTTCGAGAAATACTTGACTAATCAGTCGGGAATGTCCTGGTCAGGATGTTACAGACTGACTATATAGCCAGATAAGTCCTGGTCAGGGTTATGGAATATGACAAAGATGCATACGTCAAAGTCACGCGTACAACCGCCTTCTGACATCTTCCGCGATATTCGCCTATAAAGGTGTTGCTTGCCAATTAACGGTTTGATAACTAATCATATGATATCAACATGGAATTCGTGAGTACAGGTGCACATTCTGATTGAATGAGAGAGATGATTCGATACTATTCTCATGCATGGTACCTATGCAGGATCAACAACTAAATATAAATACATTAGACCTCCGATAAAGGTACACACACTGAATTTTACCTAGCGGTTACTCTGCCAAAATATTTTCTCAGTTTTCTTGCTAACTTAAGTATCGGAGGTTTTTTGGCAGGCACCACACCGGTGTTAAGGCAGCAGTCCACGACAATCCGGACCTGATTTGGATCATTCAGTGCTCATCCAGAATTACTGTGTTATCAAAAAATATTAGTGATAATTTTTTGTGTGTTTGGTGAATTAAAATAAAATTTTTGGCAACTTTTGGTAACTTTTAGGTGTTTGGTAAAATAGTTACTGTAACATAACAGAAAAGTGATAACTTTTGAGTGTTTGGTAAAATATTTTACTATAACAAAGTAGAAAAGTAAAAAAAAGTAGGGTCCGCTGTAATAATTATTTACTGTAGCAGAGTAGAAAAGTAAAAAAAAATAGTGAATTTACCAAACACTCAAATTATTGTAGAAGTATCAACTTTTAGTATTTTTTTAGTATTTCTTGAGCCTCCAAGTACTTGTTGGAACAATTAATGTATATACACATTGTTACTAGCAAAATTAGAATGCAAAACAGTCTAGCCTAGCATTATATCTATGAAATAATAGCAACTAAAATAAAAAGAAGAAGAAAACAAACTCCATTGATGATGAACTTGAATAATATTGAACAACGGAAAATTATTCTTCAAAACAATCTTGAATATAAAAATGCTCTAAAAACCTCTCAAAAAGAACTCTAGAACTCTTTGACTAAATACTAAAAATATAAAATTTCGAACTACCTTAGCCTCTGCCTTATTAAGTATTTATATAGTCTCCAAAAATAAAACAAAAACCTAGAAATTGTAGGAAATGTCGCGATGCTATGACCGCACGATCAGCAGAGAAGAAACAATATTTCTGAATTCCAAAATCGATTAAGTGTGGGGAAACATCCTCGCTGTTGTTTGGGTGGCAGGTTGGGTATCTGAATGGCAAATTATACTTTTTAATTTTTTATTGATTTTCTTCTCAACTTCATTGGTTTTTCTTAAATCTTTTTTTTTTTTTACTCTCTATTCTCCTTATTTCATACAAAAATCTGCAAAAATAAAAAAAAAAGAAACTAATATTAATAATTAATAACATAATAAAACACTAATATAATGATAGAATTTGCATTAACTAACAACGAAATCAAGATCTACTCTTTGTTCTTTTTTTTAGCTTTCTATTCTCCTTATTTCATACAAAAATTTGCAAAAATGAAAAAAAACCAATATTAATAATTAATAAAATAATAAAATACTCATATAAGGTCTATTTGGCGCGACAAAAAATAATGAAAACAATAAAAAAAGTGGTTTGAAAAATTTTTTGGCGTTTAGTGCGTAGCTACCAAACCACGTTTTTCAGATATGAATAGTAAAATCTTTTTACTTTTGTGTTAACTATTTGGAAAGAGAAACCGTCCAAACGATTTTTTGGATATGTCAAAATAGTTTTATATTCACTTTATGACTTTGTGTTAGTTTTTTGGAGAGCAAAATCATCCAAATGATTTTTTTAATTCCGTCAGAATAATTTTGTGTCAGAATTTATTGAAAGTGGTTAAAAAGTTTTTTGGAATTTGTAAAAAATTTATTGAAATTTGTAAAATATTATTAGGCTTTGTAAAAAATTTATAAGGGTTTGTAAAATTTTATTGGGATATATAGATATATATAAATTTATAAAAATTTCATGAAGTACGAGTACAAAATATGTTAGAAAATTTTAAAAATTTTTAGATATTTTTAGATATTTTTATCATTTTTTCATTCCTCCAAATAGGTCCATAATGATAGAATTCACGTTAACTAACAATGAAATCAAGATTTATTATTACACTTTTCAAACATAATTACTATAAAAAAAACAGTTGTTCTTTTATAAAGTCAAAAAATTAATCAAATATTTCTTTTTTAAAAAAGAAAAATATACTACTGGCTATATAAAAAAAAAAAAAAGAACAATTGCTCTTTTTTAAAAATGAAATTAATTTTCTTAACACAAAAAGGAAAAGGTACTATCGCATAAAAATAAAACACAATTGTCCTTTTCCAAAGTCTTAAATAACAAAAAATTTAAGTTTCTCTTGTTCAAAATCAATTTTTTTTTTAATACAAAAAGATACTACCTCCTAAAAAACAATACTTGCTTTTTTTTCAAAGTTCAAAAAAATTAAAAACTTATCTTTTTCAAAGCCTTAAAAACAATTGTCTTTTTCAAAGCAAAACACCAAAAAAAAAAAAAAAAAAAAAATTATTTTTCTATAGAGAATGCATAAAGAAAATTATACGGCCTACTTAAAGAAAAAAAAAAAAGACAATTGTTGTCCTCCAATTTTTTTTTTTTTTTGAAAAAAATAATGTTATTTTTCCCAGCAAAACATAAGAAGAAAGAACCACGTTAAAAAAAAAAAAAAAAAAAAAAAAAAAAAAAAAAAAAACTGACACAGAGCTAGCCATTTTTAATAAAAGAATCACTTTTCATATTTTTTTTTTTTTTAAACTTTGCGATAAAAAAACCGGGCCACTATTCTTTTTCAAAGAAAAATACATTTTCTCCTAGAAAGAAAAAAAAGACAGTCGTTCTTTTTAAAACTCTCAAAAATAATGTCATTTCTTAGACGAAACACTAAAGTAAAAGTATACTCTAAAAGCTAGTTTTGCTATGTTTACACCAAATTTTTTACACCTATGGTTACACCTACTCAAAACGGCCTCGTTTTGACCAATAAAAAAATTAAATAAATAAGTTTCAAATCTTGGTTTCTCCTACGTTTTGTGAAATCAATTCCCGCTCAATGACCCAGGTTCGATGCCTTGTCTTGTATGAGTCGGCAACAACAGAGCTTAAACAAGCACATGAGCTAGTCTTGGCAAGCCGACAAAAGGTAGAACAACTTTGAGCATCGGACGAGCAGAGTTTTAGAGAGATCTCTCAAATTGCCATTAGTCCAATTTAGGTACGACGCCTTCTTGTACGATTTGGCAACAACTCCGCTTGGAAAAATCTTCCCGATGAATCAAAACGTGGTTATTTCATGACAGAAAAGTTGAAATCCACATCACCCAACTCCCGACAAAACCTGAAACTCAAAACAAGTAATGCTAAATTTGTCGCATATATATATATATATGAACACAAACCTGCGATTGTAAATGTTGTAAGGACACTGCTATAATTTGAAAAGCACATTTGGAGGCCTGATTTCCTGGTAAGTTTCCAAACGAGATTGGACTCTTTGCCACCAACTCCAGTGATCCAACCTGCTCTACAGACATGCCTCCAAAATTCTCTTTACTATCAGTGTAAAAAGCTTTTTGTTATTTTTGAACTCAAAAATCATGGCTCAAATGACATGGGTTCAACATGGTTTTGTGACCAGCTCCAATGTGTGACCACCTCTGCCACATTTAATTAAGAAAATATATAGTTCAACTAAGGAATTGCAATGATTTACAATTTCAGACTATATTAGTTATTAGAAAAAAAAAAAAAAAAGAGTACACATGGCAGAATCGTAGCCCTATACCACTGAAGTTCGTTTTTCCTGCCACAAAGAACCAAAGGCATGCTCCTCCAAAGAACCCCATGGAATGGTAAATATTTTAATAATCTCTAAATCTGGAGCCATGCCGTACAGCAACTGCCCCCACCACCAAACTTATTTGGCTCTTTTGGCACTTCTCCAATCTTTTAATTTTTTTTTTCTTTTTTTTGTTTAGACAAAAAAACAGAATCAAATAAAAAAAATCCCAATCGAAGACATAACTATGCAATGACCAAAGGAGCCCTGGCACCTCTAAACATTGCCAAAAAAAAATTATATATATGTAGTACAAAAATATTTATAAATATATATTTCTTTTAAAAATAGCACCCCCAACTCTTTTACTTTAAGCTATAATTTTTGAGTTCGGTCATTAATAAATTGTAGAATTTATTTTCTTGAATTGGGCCATTAATAATCTAACCTAATTAATTAAATAATTTTTACTTACGGAGGGCAAAAGTTAAGATTCTTCTTTAGTTGAGATTACTATATCTCTCTACATTGAAGTTGAACCTCGATCTTATAAGTTTTTCTTTCATTAAAGCTGAAATTCAAAACTAATAGGAAGTTTGAATGCATGCTACCATTTTTTACTTGAAATTTCTCAATCAACTCATTTGGCTTTAAGTCCCCTCAATTAATAGTTTTTTTCTTTTTCATTTTTTCGTGCAATTATGCTATTGGATGTATAAATAAATGGGTACCAATTCACTTGTCTTTTGTTCCATTCAATTTGATAAATGCTATTTTGAAATGTATTTGAATGATAAATTCTCATGATTGTTTTACCTACGAATGATTATTCATCCAATTATTGATTTATATTACGTATTGAAGAATTAGCTCCTTCAACTAAATTCCTAGTTCTATCCCTGATCCCAATGATACATGTATATACAAGAATACAAAGAAATACAAAAATATTACAACAAAATTGACTAACAACTAGTTAGCTTTTGTGTTTAATGAACAATGGTTGGCAATATTAGATGCAGCTAATAGTTTGTTGTCCATACGGTTTAAAGCAACAAGATTTTTTTTAATGAATATGATTATTAATGATACAAATAATTAGGTTGTTAGTCCCAAAAGTATGACTTTATCCTTGTTTCTTTTGTTTCTTAATCACAGATGATGTCGTCAGAGTCTGTTCCATTAACAATGCCTCTAAACATAAAGTATAGAGAATAAGAGCAGGTATGGAGTGGAGAGAATGAAAGCAAGCAAGAGGTATGGAGTTGTCTCTCAAACAAAGTGTGTGATGAGATAGATACTACTCAGTGTGGGGATAATGTAACTAACAATTGTGAAGATAAAGTAGAAGAACCGAAGGAAGAAATGGCATTCGACACATTGGAGGATGCTTATCTTTATTACTCTAGATATGCTAGACAACAAAGAGTTGCTATTCATAAAAGAACATCGAGAAAGGGAAAAGATGGGAAGTCACAACGTCTTGCACTTTCATGCACTCGTGATGGAACGGCGAAGGTGAATACAAGCAACCCGGTTAAACCACGACCGCAGTCAAGAATCGGTTGTCCAGCTCATGTTACTATTGTCATGAACCCAGAGGGAAAGTGGATGTTTAACTTGGTTGCTTTGGAGCACAATCATGAACAAAGTCCATCAAAAGCAAGGTTTTTTAAGAGCAAAAAGACACTCGATGAAAAAGTATAAACAATACCTGAATTAAATGATAAAGCTGGGATTAGGACACACAAGACTTAAGATGCACTTCATGTTGAGGCTGGAGGACCTGATAAGCTTCTATTTCTTAAGAAGGATTGTAGAAATTATTTGAATAAACAAAGACGATTATGACTTGTTGAAGGAGATGCTAAAACAATGCATCGTTATTTCATGAGAATGAAGGCTAACAATTCCGAGTTCTTTTTTGCCATGGATGTAGATGATGATTGTCGATTAAAGAATGTATTCTGGGCTGATGCAGGGAGTAGGTCAGCTTTTAAAGAGTTTGGTGATATTGTAACATTTGACACAACATACTTGGTAAACAAGTATAACATATCTTTTGCTCCATTTGTAGGCATAAATCATCATCGTCAGTCTACTTTGTTAGGATGCGGGCTCACCTTTAATGAAGACACTAAGTCTTTTTCATGGTTATTCGAGACTTGGAATGCATGCATGTTGGGTTGTGCTCCAAAAGCAATTATTACTGACCAATGTATGACCATGAAGAATGCTATAGAAGAAATATTTCTTATGTCTCGACATCGGTGGTACACATGGCATATTATGAAAAAGGTGCTTGAAAAGTTGGGCAGCTACAATGCTTACGAGAAAATTTCAAAGTCTATGCGTGCGGCAATTTATGATTCACTAACAATAGAACAATTTGAGGATGCTTGGGATGGGTTTATCAAAAAGTACGAGTTTCAAAGTAACACATGGTTAGAAGGTTTGTATCTGGAGAGGAAACAGTAGGTACCTGTTTATCTTAAAGATGTATTTTGCACGGGGATGTCATCCACGCAAAGAAGTGAGAGTATGAATGCATCTTTTGATGGTTATATTCAATCAAAGACCACCTTGAAACAGTTTGTAGACCAATATGAGATTGCATTGGCAGACAAGGTGGAACTTGAAAACCTAGAAGATGCGAACAGTTGGCTCACTTACATTCCATTAATTTCAGTATGTGAGTTGGAGGAGCAATTTCAAAGTGCTTACACGAATGCAAAGTTTAAGGAGTTTCACAAACAACTTGTTGGAAAAATTAATTGTTTGTGTTCAAAGACAAAAGCGGGTGACATTGAGTCTGTATTTAATGTAAAAGAGTAGGTTATAGTTGGCCACTATATCGGGACTCAAGAAAGTGTTGTAAATTTAAATGTAAGAAACTTTATTTATTTATTTTTTTTAGAGAAAGAAACTTTGTTAATTGCACAATTTCTTATTTCAAATATTGTTTATTGAAAATCCTTTTTATTGTTGGACAAGGTCACCCAAGCTATATGAGGCACTCAATATGGACAAACATAATACTCCATGATATGCCATGAAATTGTGCTCAAGACAGAGGCTTCTTTTCATTTTCTCTACCTTTCTACTCAACCGAAATAAGCTTGAACCAATCTATGCCCTCTTTTCCAAGTTCACAAAGTGTATTCAATGGTTAAGTTTGGATGGGGCAACCAATTTTTCCAGGTAGCCAAGTTTGGGAAAGAGGATAACCAAGTCAAGTTTGGAGAGGAGGACAATTAAGCTTTACGGACATGATGAATGAAATGAATAATAGTGAAGAATAGTTTACTTGCTTACTTTAACAGCTGTGTCATGTCTATATTTTGCGTTCTTCATGTATCTAATGAGTTGTTAGTATTTTTGAGAGATAATTAGTCGTGTCTATATTTTGAGAGATCATCAAATGAAAGGCTAGTTTTATTAATGTATACTTCTATTTTAGTGGCACTTTATTTAACGAATGAGTTATTGGCACTTTCTATTTCATTGGCAGTTTCTATAAGTTTCAAGAGATGATCAAATGAAAGGTTGTTTGTTGTGTTTTTATTCTTCTTCTTTTTTTTTTTTTTTTTTTGTTACCTTTTAACTCTAAATACCTGTGTCGTATTCATATTTAACCATAGAACATCTGACTTTGAGTGGTGGTGATTCAAAATTTTAGTAAAATTTCCCCTACTTTGGTCCTACACCAACGTCTCACGTTTCAATAAATACAACAAGAACAACAACATCAACTTAAGTTACACGCAAGCCATCTAAATTGCCATTCACAAGTCACATTCATAGCCAAATAAATGACATAACAATAGTCATTTAAACGTTTAAATTTTTATTCAACGATTAAAACAATTACATCATTCGAGTACAAGGAAGATATTTTTTGGACATTTGAAAATTACTACTCCTAGAATACAATGTTCAACTTAAAAAAAAAAAACTATCAACTATAAATGGGTAACACGTTAATATCCAGCAATCAATCTTTAGATTGTAATCTCTATGCTCTCGGCTCTTCCAACTTCTTCGTCCTCAGGTTCTTCTACCAAAGCTCATTAAGTCAAATAAGGGGAAATCAGTTGGCTTGGAGGGTACTGGTCTTAATTTTTCTTTTTATCTTTTGCATTGAGAGTATGCAAAATGCTCTCTCCCTCTTGATGGTTCCTCCTTGCTTCAATTGCAACTTTGCTTTCACTTCTTCAATTGTTCCAGGGATATCACATCAAGCACCTTGTTAATTTCCAAGATGAGATCTTAATTATATATCAAATGGATGGACAAGTTTCTAACATTCATGTAAGATAAAATATAATGAAAAGAAGATTGCTAGACCTCAGTTTGCTTAATTGGATCAATGAGGTTGCGATGTTCAACAAGTAATTTTTGATCAGCCTGCACTTTTGGTCCTATTGCTTTCAATGCCCTCAAAGCTTGTCTTGCCTTTAATTATCAATTATAACCCCAAATAATTAAAAAAAACTCTATTTAATAGAATAGGGAAAAAAAACAAAAATTAGGAAATAAAACTAACTTGCATCATGTTCCATGGTAACATTTTTTATAAAAACTAAACAAACACACAATATCGAAGTTAATACAGATACTTCTGTGGCACTGGCTCAAACCACGTGGATAATACCACTTAAATCATCAAATAACAGAAAACTAATTAAATTCAACTTTTAGCACTGCAATTGTCACAATTCCTCTAGTAATGTCTTAATGGATCTCTCGATCCCTTTTCTTCATAGGAATTCTAGCATATTTGGGGTTCTATTCTTCAAAAACATAGCATCAGTTAGCATAAAGGACATAATTGGGTTTAGAGAAAGGGAGGGAGACAATTTTTTGTGCATTAGCAAGTAGCTACAAAGGTGGGGTCCAGGCAGATACCCCTAGTATAAAAATAAAACAAAAAATAATTATTTATTTTTTTCTTCACCAATCCAACACAAAAAAAAAAAAAAAAAAAAAAAAAAAAGATAAGGTGCCAAAATATTGCTTAGAGTATGTTGCTTAAATAGTCACCAACCATAATATATCTCAGTACAAGGTCAAGATACTCATTATAAGAAAAAGCAACAAGTCCAAATAATAACAACTGAAATTTATTTCCAACATACTGTGTTATACACATCTATACCACTAATAAATTCCACCAACCGATGAATCACGAATACAAAGAAAGTGTGTGAACAGGATCGAAAATGACACAATATCGTTCAGCTGGTAACAAGAGTGAACACAAAAATAATACACAAACTAATTTATTGAAACAAAAAGCCGCTAGAGTGTCCAGTAATGCATCTAATGAAAATTTAAAGAAGAAGATAGGCACCTTAATTCAAATTGCGAAAATCATTTTGCTTCTTTTGGGAAATGCAGCTTAATCAGTGTAGGAAGTTCTACAAGCTCAACTTAAGGCTTACCTAACAAAATACTCTTCAACTTTTCATCACAATTTACCATGTTCTTGCTGTTTGGATCCTGAGCAAGGAAAAAAAAAAACATTCAGATAGGGCAACCTATTATCAAACAAAAGGGTCTACGGGGGACAATTGCAAACAACAATCCTGGAGGCTAGAACTTCAGCCAAGTGGAAAAGTTAATGCATCCATTTAAAACCTGCAAATGGGATTATTGGCATACTGAAACACACACACGCAAATTATCAGTTTATGATCACAAGGAAATACATAGTCCCCACCCCCCAAAAGGGAATTTTTTTTACCGAACCAAAATCAAGTAATGGCATAGTTTAGAATGAACAATTAACATGCACCAATGGTATAATAAATGGAAACAAGAGATTATTACATTACTTATTTAAATGTTAAAAAAATATTTTACCATTTCCCAAATTAAGTTACAAATCCTAAAACATAAAGGTTCCACACATCTAGAGAAAAACATAAGTAATACGTGCATCATTGGTCATTATTCCATTATACAAATTATAGTTATTAAGGAAATATGCATTAACTAGGGGGAGAGAGCGAACATCTGGAGATTGTTGGCCTTGATGTAAGTTTAGACATGCATGAAACAGCCTAAACGAGAGATCTGAGACTGACCCAAAAATTCCCGAAGAGTTGATGGGAGATTTACAAGGTCAATCAAGTTGGCAAGTTTCTTTGGGTTCTCGGTGGTGGCCTTCTTCATCCGCTGTGGCAGCATTTTTTCTTAATACTTTTCAGTTTTCTACAACTTCAAAATGAAATAAAGTTGTTAGTCGTATGTGATCAAAGATTAGCTGCCACTTTTGCATCTACTCAACCCACAAGATTTACTAATTGTCTACCACAAACCAATATGAGCAACCATTGCCTCGTTAAGCTAGTTCTGCAACTAGCTCCAAAACAAATTCAACTATCCTAAACAAGATTTGAAGTTAAGAAGTTTAATTTGACAACAACAAAAGTGGATAATGCACTACTAAAGACATGATTTCTAACGAGAATTTAATCAAACACTTAAGCTTCAATTCCGTACCAAGCACGAGAAAACTAAATAAATCAATTGATGTGGGTATTCCAAGACTCAATCAGATTGTCATGAATACAGGACATGTGCGCAACTGAAAACTACTTATGTTGAGATAGTTTATAGTTTGATTGAGCACGGCGCACACACAACAGTTCTACCCATCGCTCGCAAGTCTCCCATGATAGCGAGTCCGTGTATAGAAGGGCATCATACCTAAAATGGACTGGTGGCGATTTGAGAAATCTCTCTGAAGCTGTGCTCGTCCGATGCTCAAAATTGCTCCACCCTTTGGCGGCTTGTCAAGACTAACTTATGTGCTTGTTTGAGTTCCGTTGTTGCTGACTCGTACAAGAAGGCGCGATCGAACCTGAGTCATTGAGCGAAAATTGATTTCACAGAGCGTAGGAGAAACTGTGATTTAAAAGGGGTTTTGACCTTAATAATACTAATAATAGTAAATATTACACAAATAGCCGTTGGGAGGATTAATTCCAAAACTGGCCGAGATAACGTACGTTCAAAGTACGTGACTATGGGTCTCGTATGTGCAAAGTACGTGATACCGGTTTGTGTTAGGAGTCTCGTATATGCAAAGTACGTGACTACCGGTGTCGTGTGTGCAATGTACGTGACCCTGGTTATATCCTTCAGCCCCAGCTCCAACAGCTCGAACAGTTTGTAGTTTACGAAAGGAAAACGAAGAACCCCCGGCGCGGCAACGGTCGATTGAGTTTACTGGAAGTTTTCAGGATTCGTCTGAGTATCGATCTTTTCAAGCTATCACCTCCATTGCCAGGGAGAGTCACCTCCATTGCCAACGGTCGAACCAATGTAAGTGTAAAAATCTGGTTATATATACATACGCTGGTTATATATACATACGCATATATGCACAATGCATACCAGTGTTCGATTGTTTTGCTTCTTCTATTTTGGTTCTTTGCTTCTGCATTGCTGATTATTGCCAGTGTTGAATCTGTGACGTGTATTTATTTCAATCTGCTCTGTTGAATGGTGCCCAAATTGATGAAATTGAAGCTGAATTTCTGGTTGATTATTGCAAATTTATATTAAAATTTCTTTGGGTTCTATCGTATTTTCAAGCCTACTTCACACCCGGTTAGTTACTCATAATTTTTTGAATTTTTATATGCAGATTAGTTAAATTATGTTACTGCTTAAGAAATTTTAGTTAAATTATGTTAGTTTGTTGTGTTACTCAAGTACGTACGTAGATTATAGTAAAAATAAGCATAATTTTGCATAAATTATATTTAATGTCATAATTTTAAATTTTTCATAAATTTATATTTAATTAAGTTATATTTAATGTCAATAACTTTAGCTAATCTATATTAATTACATTGGTTAATTTAAATCAGACTTAGTAATTTAAATTTAGATTAAATTAGTAGTTAAAAGTAAAAAGTTGTATATATAATTATATTAATTTAAATTTAGATTAATTTAAATACGTAACTCATATTTAATATTTTAAATTTAATATTAATATTTAAATTAAATTTAATATTAAATTAAACTTTAGTTAATGTCAGAAACTTTACTTAATCTATTCTTGATTTATTGTTATCTTAGGATGGGCCGACGAAAAATATAAAAACTCAAGCTAATAACTTTGTCCATCTGAACCTTTGAAATATTTACAGATTTTTGGTATTCTTTTTTTTTTTTGTGAAATTTGGAGCACCAACCATAAAATTCAAAATACAAGTTTTTATTTAGGAAAAATATTCAAAAATGAAAGGCACTTATGAATTCGTTTTTTTATTTAATTTTTTTCACCATTTGCCCTTAAAGTTAAATATGTGAAGTAATTTTGAATCGCAATTATTTTATTTTTTCTATCTCATGATTGTTTGACGAGAACATAAAATTATAGGTTAGTTTGTTATTTTAAAAACTATTTGTTGGAATAGTTTTCTATGCTTTCAAAATTTAAATATAAATTTCTAAATAGATTACAAAATGATTTGGATAAGTAAAAAAAAAAAGACTGATCCGCTTATAAAAATTAAATTCTTAGAAAAAAAAAAACTTGAAAATTGTTTTCTCAAAACATATTGATTTCTTGATTCTTAAAATTTAAAATTTTCAAGTAAAGAAATTTTAGAATTGTGGCAAATATTCATACTTAGTATTGATTTTTAAAAAAAAAATATTATTTTCAACTTTCATATTTAGTATTGATTTTTAATAATTCTTAATTATTGATTATTTGTTTAAATCAGTTTTGGAGTATTTGGAGTTAAATATAAATATACTAACTATATGGATTTAGCTTAAATATCTTTTTTTAATTAAGAAAAATAAAATGAAAGATAAGGTCTACTTGTTGCTAATATAGGTTAGGTTAACTGAGGTTAAATTAAGGGGGTACGATCTCTAATGTTAATTTTCCTCAGGGCTGTAATCTGTCACTTGTTCGTCATTCGTAATGTCTCAAGATCGAATTTCGTTGTTCTGTTTCTGGGGTGGAAATGTTATAGATACAAATGACGACGTTGGGTACGATATACCATTCAAGCGATGTATCAGAATTAGTAATAACTGTACTTACACGATGTTAATGGCAAAACTATATGAAGCTTCCCGTATGGACCCAACCCAGGTGGTTTTGAGAGCAGCGTGTAGATATCCTATTGTTAGTAGCAACGGTCAAATACTTCACAGGCCCTTACAATTAGTGGATGATGACAGTGTCGAGGCAATGTTTGCTATTGTGCAAAATTTCAAACGTAATCACTGTGACGTGTACTTGGAGTTTCAATTAGTGGATGATGTGCCGATCGACAATCAAAGCAACGTTCAGTTAAATGAGCTAACTGAGGATTTTGTTGGGAGTTATGATCAAGCCATACCCACTTCCGCGTTCAATGAACCAGCAAATCAGCAACCAGATCCAGGGGATCCCATCTTATGCACCCCGAATGAGCCCACCAGTGAAACTGTCCGTGAGTACATTCAGCAACAGGACATGTCTTGGGATTATGTGGCTGACCAGGCCGACGATGTCAACATGGTTGAAAACCCGCTTGACGAGAATGATTATGAACTACACAACATGATGGAGGAGGATGATATGGCAGGTCCGACTGCCAACGAAAATGACGAAGCAGCAGTGCATCGACTACATGAGCCTATGTCTGAAACATTCACCGCTGTTGAATTAGATGATAGTGCACTTCATTGGGCCCCTTCGCTTCGTCAACGGACATGGAATCCAGAGAATGAGGACCCTGCTGTCGGCCAGCTTTTCAAGGACAAGGAGCACTTAATCCAATCTATGAAGTTATATGCTGTCAGATCAAATCAGGTGTATATAAC
>JAVXUM010000037.1:30939663-30953389 GCA_035590655.1 Pouteria glomerata
ATTGAAGCAAAATTCACTGCAGTGTTTCAGAGTACAAATGTTAATTTACAATAATAAAATCAAAATTCAGAATTAGATTTTTAGGTGTAGTATTTCCTGAGATGTTCTAAATTCTAGGGATGAGGTAATTCTTTGCCCCCATGTTGCTTCAATCGGTAAGTCCTTTTTCTGGTGTACCCGAGCACTTCATATGGTCCTTCCCAGTTCAGGCCCAGTTTGCCTTCTTATGGATTCCTCATGGATTGATTAACTCGTTTCAGCACAAGATCTCCCACAACAAACTCTCTCGGTCGGACCCTGGAGTTATGGTTTTGGTGCATCCTCTGCTGATAGGAGACCATTCGGATTGCAGCTTGTAATCTCTTCTCCTCCAGCAGATCAATCTCTTCGTTCATTAATTCTTCGTTCTGATCTGATCGAAGACCAACGTTCTGTAACTGGGAATACCAATTTCCACGGGAATCACTGCTTCGGCACCATAAGTGTGTAAAAAGAGGTTCTGTCCGGTCAAAGTTCTTTCAGTTGTTCTATAAGTCCAGAAGATGTTTGGAAGCTCATCTGCCCAGAGCCTTTTAGCCTTCTCTAGCTTTGTTTTGATGATCTTGAGAAGAGATCTGTTGGTGACCTCGACCTGACCATTGGCTTAAGGGTGCTCGGGAGAAGAATAGTGGTGACTGATCGCCAATTCTTCACACAACTCGTTGAACTGCCGCCCTTCGAATTCCTTTCCATTGTCAGTGATGACCACCTTGGGTATACCGAATCGACACACAATATTCTGCCATAAGAATTTCCTCATATTCTATTCTATTATACTCGAGAGAGCCTCAGCTTCTGCCCACTTCGTGAAGTAATCAATAGCAATCACTGCAAACTTCCTCTGCCCTTTTCCTAAAGGATGTGGCCCAACAATGTCGATTTCCCATTGTGCGAACGGCCAAGGGCTTTGGATAGACGTTAGTTCCTGAACTGGCAACCATGGGATATTGGAAAACCTCTGGCACTTATCATATTTTTTTACAAATTTCTGAGCATCAGCTTCCAGAGTAGGCCAGTATTAGCCTGCTCTTAAAACTTTTTCAGCTAGTGCACGACCTTCCGAGTGGTTGCCACAAACCCCTTCATGGATTTCCCGCATAACATAATCAGTCTCTTGCTCATTTAAACATCGTAGCAAAGGAGAGTTGTTTACTCGCTTGTAAAGAATTCCATCCATGACCAGGTATCTGCTTGCTCTGTGCTGAATCATCCTTGCTTCATTTTTATCTTCCGACAGAATATTTTTTCTAAATATGTTTTGATCAGTTTAGCCCATTCAGCATCATCTTCTACATGGTTAATTTCTGGGGTCTGGATGCTCGGAGAATTAAGTATCTCGATTGGTACGTCGTCATTCATTTCTCCCGAGGAAGCAATCCTAGCTAATCGGTCAGCCTCCTCGTTCTGGAGGCTTGGAATTCTTTGGTGCTGGAACTTGAAAAACTTTTTGGATAAGCCTCTAGCTATTTCACAGTATTCGGCCATGTGTTCTCCTCTAGCTTCATATTCCCCTTACATATGTTCTACTACTAACTGAGAATCACTATATATCTTTATTCGGTTTGCCCCCATTCTCTGAGCCATCCGGAGACCAGTTAGGAAGGCCTCATACTCTACTACATTATTCATGGCAGGAAACTGGAACCGCAAAGCATACTGAAACTTGCAGCCCTCTGGAGAAATGAGAACTATTCCAGCACCGCTGGAATTATTAGTTGACGAGCCATCAACATTTAAAATCCAGAAATCACCAGTGTCTTCATCGGGGGCAGGGTCTTGGGGTGGGGTTATGAATTCAGCAATGAAATCTGCCACTGTCTGCCCCTTTATTGCAATCCTCGGCCTGGACTGAAAATCGAACTGACTCAGCTCGACTGACCACTTCATCAATCGACCAGAAGTTTCGCGCTTATGCAGAATATTTTTCAGAGGTTGGTCTATTAGGACGATGATTGTGTGGACTTGGAAGTAGGCCCTCAGTCGCCTAGCCGCCGTTACAAGAGCAAGTGCCAACATTTTCATCTTTGGGTAACGTTCTTCTGCTCCGTGTAGGGCCTTGCTCGTCTAATAAATCGGCTTCTGAACTCCTTCATCTTCTCGAACAAGCGCTGAACTTACAGCTGTGGATGAAACAGCCAGGTACAAATACAACTCTTCCCCTGGAGTTGTCCGACAGAACAATGGGACAGACCCCAGGTACTGCTTTAATTGTGAAAAGGCCTCCTCACATTCAACTGTCCAGTCAAATGCTTTTCTGAGCACTTTGAAGAAAGGGTGGCACTTGTCCGTTGATCGAGGGATGAATCTGTTCAGGGCTGCCACTCTTCCTGTAAGTCTTTGAACTTCTTTTGTGGTCCGAGGAGGTTGCATTTCCACTATTACTCTGACCTTCTCTGGATTAGCCTCGATTCCTCGGCTAGAAACCATAAATCCGAGGAACTTGCCAGAGGCAACCCCGAACGCACATTTGGCAGGATTGAGCTTCATTCCATACCTCCTCAAAGTATTGAAGGTTTCTTGCAGATCTGTCATATGAGAGTCAGCCCTTTTACTTTTAACCAGCATGTCATCAACGTAGACCTCCACATTGCATCCAACCTGTCCCCTAAACATTCTATTCATCAGCCTTTGATAGGTTGCTCTAGCATTTTTCAATCCAAAGGGCATTACATTGTAGCAATAAAGTCCCCGGTCGGTGATGAAGGCGGTATATTCCTGGTCACGCTCAGCCATTTTTATTTGATTGTACCCTGAGAACGCATCCATGAAGGATAGCATTTCATAACCAGCTATCGAATCAACCAATAAATCGATAGATGGTAGAGGGAAACTATCCTTTGGGCATGCCTTATTCAAATCTGTAAAATCAACATACATCCGCCACTTGCTGTTCGATTTCTTGCCCATTACAATATTAGACAACCAAGTGGGGTATTGCACTTCCCGGATAAACTCCACATTTATTAACTTCTCAACTTCCTCGGCAATAGCTTCATTTTGCTCTGGGCAGAAAACCCTTATCTTCTGCTTTATTGGCTGAGCACTTGAAAAAATACTGAGGTGATGAGCAATCACACTCGTACTTATTTCCGGCATGTCTTCATGTGACCACACAAAAACATCCAGGTTCTTCAACAAAAATTTCTTTATTTCCGTTTTCAGACGCTCAGGTGTTTCTGCCCCCACCTTTATTGTCCTTCCTTGGCCGGAAGAGCCCACTTCTAAATTCTCCATTTCTCCTTCTGGCTCCCCCCGCTTTATCTCTTCTTCATCTCGAACCTCAAGCCCATCTATTACAAGGGCCTCTTTTGGGGGCTCCTCCTTCAATGAAGACATATAGCATTTCCGAGCTACCTTTTGATCGCCCCTGACGCATCCGACCCCGTTTTCGGTCGGGAACTTGACCAGAACATGGTAGGTGGATGCGACTACTCAGAGTTGATTGAGAATTGTCCTTCTTAGTATCACATTGTAGAAGACGAGCAATCCACTACCAGGAAAGTGATCATCTTTGTAGCCTGGTGTGGTCCCTCTCCGAGTCTCACTGGCAATGTGATCGACCCGAGTAGGACAACTCGATCCCCTGTGAATCCGCCCAGTGGGGAGGATACTGGCTTCAACTTATCCCGACCGATCTTTATTTTCTCAAACGACCCCACTACAGAATGTCAGCCGAACTCTCACTATCGACTAAAATTCTCCAAATCTTGAAATTGGCAATGATAGCGGAGATGACGAGAGGGTCGTCATGAGGCTGGCACACTTCGTTGGCTTCTTCATCTGTGAAAGTGATCGGTCGGGCTTCACTTTTGATCATCTTCAATGGTTGGTCAGCCACTAGGATCTCTCTCGATTTGCTCAGTTCTCGAGCATATTTCTTCCGGGCAGAGGAAGACTCTCAGCCGGAAGCAAAACCGCCCAAAATCACCCTTATTTCACTGATGGGTTGTTGGTTCTGCCTGCCTGGGTTAGGGCTTTGCCTCTCCCGACCTCTCTCTCTTTGAGGACTGCCTCGATCAGGGGCTCTACGATCGGGCCTTCTGTTGTTTTGCCTGAGAAGAAACCGACCTAATCTCCCCTTGCTGACCAGATCTTCAACCGTCCTCTTGAGGTCATAGCAATCCTCTGTGTCATGGCCGTGATCCCGATGGTAGAGGTAATATTTCGCCTGGGATCACTTTTCTGGCGGGGCCCTCATCTGTCCGGGCCATCTGAAATCTGGATCATTCCAGATCTCAAGAAGCACGTCCGCCAAGTTTGCATTCGGCGAGGTGAAGACCCTCTGATCATTAACCCTCCAATCAACAAACCTCCGATCATCAAATCTCCTTGGCCCCCTGTCAGGTCGGCTCTCGAATCTCCTATTCTTTGAGTCTCTATTGTCTCTGACACTGCCTGAGTCACTTTACATTTTCTTCTCGGGTTTGGGACTTGAGGTTCCCTTAGCATCCTTTCTCGCCTTCATTGCATTCTTCATGTTGATATATTTTTGAACTCGGAGCCTGAACTCAGCCAGATCAGAGGGTGACTTCTTCACCAGAGATGCCATGAACCTGGGCGATCGCAACCAACTCATGAAGGCAGTAAGGACTACCTTCTCATCAGCTTTGTCAACTTTCAAGATCTCCTTATTGAATCTTCCCACATAGTCCCTCAGCGATTCATCTCTCCCCTGCCTGATAGTGAGGAGATGAGTGGCAGGTCATCTTTACTTTTGACCACCAATGAAGTGATTTACAAAGAGCTTGCTAAGCTCAGCAAAAGTGGCGACTGTGCCCGGCTTGATCTTTGAAAACCACGTGCAGGCCGCTCCCTTCAGTGTCGTCGGAAATACGCGACACATGATCTCATCCGGATAAGCATGAATGAGCATCAGCGTCTTCTAAGTCTCTAGGTGATCCAATGGATCTTGTGACCCATCGAATGACTCTAGGGTCGGTATTTGAACTTTACCGATAAGGGATATGCCATTACAGCCTGAGTAAATGGAGAGTCGGTGTTACCTAACAGGTTTTCCACCACATTCGGCACTTTAACTGCTGCTAAGACTCTTTCCATTTGAGCCTGCATGGCTCTAAACTGCTCCTGCCATAGATTGACTTGAGCATTCCTTACACTGGTGGCTTCTCTCCTTGACACATCTCCATGTTGACCAGGGGGGACGACAGGTCCAACGGTCCTTTCTTTCTTCCTTGACTCTTCCAGGAGAACATTCTTCCCCACAAATCTAACCCCTGGTGCCTCAGGAGCTTCACCAACCCCTACTCCAGCACCAACAGGAACGTTAGCCTCTCCGACTCCTCCCGGAGCGCCATTTCCTTCCATCGGTTGCTCCACAACACCCCCATTGTTTGCTCTGTTTCCCTGGGGTACCACAGGTGGTGGAGCCACTGCAGCTGGAGGTGCAGCGTTCATTCGCTGCAACATTGTCTGGTTCTGGGCCATTAATGTCTGCATGACAGCCATCATTTCCTACATCTGTCTCTCCATGGCGTTGATTCTCTCGCCATTCTGGTTATCCATTTCTACAGTAGGTTGGGATTGAGGTTGAGTGTTGGCTCTAGATCTTGTTTGGACCATAAAACCAGTGAGCAAGAAGTCGTTCCCACAGACGGCGCCAACTGATAACACAGTAATTCCGGATGAGCACTGGGCGATCCAAATCAGGTTCGGGTCTTCTTCTAGAGTTGCTACCTTGACATCGGTGTGGTACTAGCCAAAAAACCTCCGATAATTAAGTTAGCAGGGAAAATATTTCGGCAGAATAACAGTCAAGCAAAAGTAATGCCTGTACCTGGGCACCGGAGATGGTTACATTTATAAATATATGTTGAGCTTGCATGGATCATGTATATGTGAATAGTACAGAATCACACTTATTATTCAATCAAAGTTCGCCATGTGTACTCATGAATCCCTATACTGATATCACTCAATTAGTTATCAAAACCGTTAGTGGGCAGGCAGCACCCCTGCAGGCGAGTATCACGGAATATATCAGAAAGTGGCCAAACACGTGACTATGACATAAGCATCCTTGTCTTACATGGGAAGATCAGGCCAATCTTCCAATCGTATGGTCAGTCGCTCAAGATCGGGTATGGGTGTCCGGTCGATAATACTAGTTGAGTTCATTCAGGTATTATCATCGGTCGGGATTTACTGTTTGGTCGGTCGGGTCGGTCATGTACCACGTGGTCGTGGGTTCGATTCCCACAGACGGCGCCAACTGATAACACAGTAATTCCGGATAAGTACTGGGTCATCCAAATCGGGTCCGGGTGGAGTTGCTACCTTGACACCGGTGTGGTGCCTATGAAAAAGCCTCCGATGATTAAGTTTGCGGGGAAAATATTTCGGTAGAATAACAGTCAAGCAAAAATAATGCTTGTACCTGGGCACCGGAGGTGGTTACATTAATAGATCTATGTTGAGCCTGCATGGATCATGTATATGTGAATAGTACAGAATCATACTTATTATTCAATCAGAGTTCGTCATGTGTACTCACGAATTCCCATGCTGATATCACTCAATTAGTTATCAAAACCGTTAGTGGGCAAGCAGCACCTTTACAGGCGAGTATCACGGAATATATTAGAAAGTGGCCAAACACGTGACCATGACATAAGCATCCTTATCTTACATGGGAAGATCAGGCCAATCTTCCAATCATATGGTCGGTCGCTTGAGATCGGGTATGGGTGTCCGATCGATAATACTAGTTGAGTTCATTCGGGTATTATCATCGGTCGGGATTTACTGTTCGGTTGGTCGGGTCGATCATGTACTGTTATTCGGTTGGGTCCACCCTATCATAAGCTACTCGGGCTCCAGCTCGGGACAACCTTTGGAATAGTTCCACCACTGCTTCATATTAACACTTTCTTAGGCAAAGTAAATAAAAGTGCGAGCAAAAAAGGTTACGACGTTGTTGGAAAATTTAGAGGAAGAAACTAGATTACCTAGTACTTGATAGATAAAAATTTCTAAGGATTCATTTGAAATTTTGTTAACATAAAAAGGTCGTGCATAGCGGTTGGGAAGCTTGTGCTATCGAGCAACATAAAGTTTATCTTTCATGGGACTCTTTTAATCTTTATTTCATGTAAAATTCTGATTACATCCTTGAGAAAAAGTGTTATTAATCTAAAAATTTTCTAGAATTTGTGAGAGAAAATTCTGTCTAATTGTTTTATGATTATTACTTCATTATTAGAAATTTTAAATAAAAAAATTATATATACCGTACTCATTAACGCAAACAATTATAAGTTTTGCATTTTTGTATTCATTTTTCAACGAATAGTAGAATATTTTGTTATTTTCAATAGAAAGGAGAATGTTGTAATTTTCTATACTATATATATATATATATTTTTTGGGCAGATGAACATTACTTTTGCCATTCCTTTATTGATGAAGAATTTTAATAAGGAAGTCCCTTCGGAGACAGTCCAGTGGGTGAAGCGGTGAGCGCGGAGATCAAAGATCACGAGTTCGAACCCCGCCAACACCTTCTTGAGTTGAGCCGGTCAGCTGGGGCTTGCCTAGGCTGATTTACCCTCCATGGTTTTTTACCGGTTAGGGCCATGGGGCGAGCTTCACCCAGTGCACACCCTCGGGTAGTGGCTGCGGGCTTTCTCGTACCAGAATAATTTTAATAAGGAAGGTGAATTAATAATTGATGGACTAACATTAGGAGTTTTTGTCTAATGTGGACACAGGGTTTGTGGAATGAATTAAACGGGTGATATGCGTCACGTAATAGTGGATAAATGGGCGAGTCACCCTTTACCCAGCCCATTAAAGAATCGAGTATAGTCATTTTAGGCCGTGTTTGTTTGGGATTTGGTAAATGACTAAAGATTTCTTATTTTAACAATGCCGTTAACAAATGGTCAAGAATTCCTACATAGAATATTTTTTAGTTTATTTGTACGTTAGCTCCGAATTTTTAATAAAATGTAAAAAGTATATACTAAATATAATTTAAAAAATCAGTGTGCTATTTTGTGTATTTTCATCAAATCTCAAGGTATTCAATGTAATTATTTTTTTTAATTTTGTCTTTTTAGCCATTTTATTGAATTTTATGCTTTAAGTTGATCATCAAGTAATTTAAAAATTAAAAATTCACTTATTAAGGATATTTTTTATTTTTTTCCAAAAGATATTGTTAGTCGATACAATAACACTAAATGCATTATTTGATTTTTTTTTTTGGTGAATATTTAAAATAAACCAGTTTTAGTATACTCCTTCAAGACCATAATATTTTTTAAAAACTGAGCTCGAGATCAAAATTTTTAAGGCTTATTTTGGGTCCAGGCCCAAGCTAAACTTGAGTTCAATGACTTTACAAAAACTCGACCATTCCATTTAATCTGCCAGGAATATATGAAAAAAGAAAACAAAAAATCGCACGTTATGACTCTTGCCCTCCTTGTCACTGTTAGTAAAAGATTTTTAGTTTCATTAATTTTCACTTGCATTACTTTTTCGATTCTGCCTCCATTTGTCACAAATTTTGGAGTAGGAATTCACCTGAAGCACGCTGGCTTGATTCTAATGTTATTGCTTGTGGTTGGTAGTTGTAATCTTATGCTTTTTAGAATGAATAGTTATTTGTTTTACTGAAAAAAAATAAATAAAAGGAAATTTTTGAAAAATAACATTAAATTGATGATCTTACTTTTTCTAATTTCTAGTTAACACTGAAATCTAACTTGATCGCGTATGTGGTTAGATTGCGTTTGTTGTACTGCTCTGGCTTCCCTCAATACCCTACCAATCTTCACTTGATCCATACATGGCGGCTTTCACCCACTTTGATCACTTAATTTGTTTTCTTAAATTGGTAAAAGATTGGTTTGTACATGTTTGCTCTTATTTGAGCCTTGTTTGCTCTTGAATGAGATTTGCTACATCGATTGTGATGTAATCCCAAGGATATGCTCCTGTATATTTGTACATTATTACTTTAATATATTTACTTTCACCTTTCAAAAAAGAAATATTCAACTATGAAAACGTCTCCAAATTGACCCATAGAAATAGAACTTTATTTGTGACATACCAAAGAGGTTATATATACGTAGCACTTGGGACAAAATGTTCATGGAACTCTTGTACGATAGTTGCACTTACAAATAAAAAAAAAAGCGTAACGAAGATCTTACAAGAAAATTACACCTATCAATTACGAATTACATAATTTTCACCGCTTCCTAAAAACAAAAGATAACGAATTACATGCTATGCACAAAATTAGCTTTAATCGTTTCATTTAAATTTAATTTCCTTCTCCCTTAACACACCCACCAAGACGAACCTTAGAACTTTTAACTGATTGAAGCCACTAAACTTTTAGAAAGTAGACATGGGTAATTAATATTGTTTGGTTAAAATTAATATTGTTCCGACAACCAGGTAAGATACAATCCCTAACTTTAGAGCGCACAACAACCTGCACAACAGCTTCATTGCCCCATACGAAATAAATAACCCGGGAATACAAATGTGCGTGTAAGTCACCATAAATGTGCAGCAGAAATGGCAACCACTACTCAAAGTTTGCATTCAAAAACAAGCAAAGATAGAATTAATTTTGCCATGACTTAAGAGAGGATTCACACAAATTGGCATTTTGTTGGCTAATCAGGAGAATTTATGTCATCTGTAGGTGCTAAAAATGGACATACAATGTGCTTCTAACATGCAAATAAAAACTTGCTTCCAAACACAGGAACCTCCGCCTCAATTAGCCACACAACCCCAATCTAATGTTGTACCCACGCCCATACAAACAAGGGGTGCAACCATGCAAGCAAATGAAGTAATCTAGATTCAACACTCTGCAGCCAAGTTCAACATAAGTTGGACTAAACAAATAAAACTCTACGCTTTCAAATAGAACACAGCACAGGGAAAGAAGAAAAGAAACCGCAGACCTGAATAATGGTGGACTACATGACTGATTATAAGCCTGAATTTAGTTCCCTGTTTTCAGCAACATACCTTTTTGGGATTTTGGGGGGAGGGGGAGAGGGTTAGAAAAGATTTATAATTCAAATTCACCCAGAATTTAAAAGCCTAGAATACACAGGAGAAAAAAATTGAACACTTAACCACAGCTGGTAAACCTTCTGCCTAAACATGATTACCGATCATCAAAACAAGTCCCAGATTACCATCCCATGATTTTTCCAACATATATAACCATAAAAAAAATATATATAAAACAATATATGTAAAAAATTTTTTGGAAGGGCGATTGGGGGAGACATTTATGAATCATATTCACCCACGAAATTTAACAAACTTGAAAACACGGGAAAAAAAAAATTCGACACCTGCACCTCAAGAGCAGTTAGTACACAACACCTGGAACTTGAGAGCTCATTGGGCTATGACTAAGGATTGTTTGATCGTTACTCAATATCCTGTCAGCATCGAACCGATGCGACAATAACAGGCCAAAGAAATAACGGTTTAACTACAAGTCAGGTAAGGAAGAAACAAATAAATGTATAAGCCAATCAACTTAAACAGTCCAAAAACACAGGGAAACAATTTGAGACCCCCATCCAAAAGCAGATCGGGGTGAGAATGCTTCCAGTCCCATTACTAATTAGCGATTCTTTATCAGCATCAGTCCCACCAACCGTCTAACTATAGACAATAATCTAGCCATAATAGTCAGTTACTAAAATTACACTACTAAGGGTACAAGAAACTTCTATACAAGGATATGATTGAATGGTGGAGAGAGAGTATGAACACACATGCACAGAACAAATGCAAAAACAATCCTAGACAGAAAATAGGAAATATTCTTAGAAAAAAACAAACTAAACTACAGTACACAGTCTAAACTGTTCCCAAATTGTTTATTAACAAGTAGTGTTTGGTATGATGAAAAATGAGATAAAATGAGATAAATTGTGAGTTCGTAAGGCGTGCAGTGAGATAAGTTTTAGAGATTTTCAGATATTTTCAGAGTTTTTCAGAATTTGGGATGCACCCAAACATGTATCAGTTGCTCTCTCCTAAATCTAGTCAACGCGTACTTTAAAACTTGTCAATAAAATCCACCGCCACCACCAGACCATGAATCGACAAACTTATGCATCAAAAAGATAAAAAGTTGAACCCCAAAATGATAACTACAACATCAAGAAGCAACTAATAATTAGGAAATACTATATCACCTTCATATAATGCAAGATCCTTAACTCTACAACTAAAGATCACGCATCAAATAAACTCACGAACAAGTCCACGAACATTCATAAATATCATAAAAACACACATTGCAATGCACGTATGATTATAATAAAGTGACTAATAAAAGCAAATGTAAGGATTATAATTTTCTTGACTAGCATTGAATTAGATAAAATTTTATACAGGAAATGAAGGGTAGGAGGCATCAGAGATCAAGATGAGGAACACCCACAACAGATCAGAACTGACCCCTCTAATTTTACACGTAATACGACTTCAACAACAACAGACTTAAAAGTCTAAAGCCCATAAATAGTTGAAGAAACCACCAGTTCATCATCTCATAATAAGATCATCCACGATCCCCTAATGTACTCTAGCAATTAAAGAGGATAAGAGAAAAGATGTGAAGGTAAATTCTCTCCGAACAACATGAGAAGACAGCAGACTCAGACTCATAGAAGACGATTTGATCATCTCTTATCTTAAGTTTATCATCCTCTTTTTTTGGTTTTTCTCCGCATAAAATAAGAGAACAAAAATAGCAATGATTTTGATTAGAATGGTTTGAACCGATCCATCGTCGTCGTCATCAGAGGCGAAGGTCTGTGCAGTATAGATCATCATCAACAGCGTCATCCAACGGCGGAAGTTGGTTGAGATCAAACGGCAAGGGCTTCCGAAAAGATGAAGAAGCGATGTCCCCATCTCCATCGTCAACGACCGAAGACGACGAGTCGCAGTCGCTGTGACAGTCGTCTGGCAAGACCGGCGGCGTCCTAGGATACCGCCGGGAAGAAGACGGCCGCAGAACCGCCGGCTGCGGCGGCTTAGGCCCACTGAAAGACTCGACCGTGCTGCTCATGCTGCTGGAGGTAGGCCTCTGGGGCATAATCTGGTGATGAGGAGGGTACAACCGGTGTTCGATGAACGCATCGTTTGGGCCTTGCTGGAACGGCAAGTACGGAGCTATGGTCGAGGGAAGAGGAAAGTTCGTCTTGGCCTTGGCTCCGCGGAGGTTCCTGGCTGCTGCGTCGTAGGCGCGAGCGGCGTCCTCGGCGGAGTCAAAGGTCCCAAGCCAAACCCTAGTCTTCTTCCAGGGATCTCTGATCTCCGCCGCGAACCTACCCCACGGTCTCTTTCTCACACCCCGAAACCTAATCTCTTTCGCGGGGCTTCTCGTTCCAGATCCGTTGGCTTCTCCAGAAACCGGTGCCGCCACTGGCTTGGCCACTGCGGTTGCTCTGGCTCTCCGCATGGCCGGAAATTAAGAGTTTGGAGAAAGAAAGAGCAAAAGGGAGGGAGAGAGAGACAGAGAGAGAGAGAATCAAGAGATTTCAAATCTGGTGAACAAGAAAACCCGTCTCTTCTTCTTCACAAGAATGATAAATCTTCTACGTGCCTCTATCTCTCTATCTTCTCTCTCTATAATTCTTTCTGTCTCTGTGCTTCTCTCCCTTCTGCGCGTCTAGAGATAGAAAGAGAAAGAGAGACACACTTTCCTTTTTTTTTTTTTTTTTTTTCCTTTCTCGATTTCTCTACCTTCGCTCGCCCCCACAACCGACTAGACTCGATTGCTTCGTTCCTCTTTACCTTTTTTATTTCGTAATTTTTTCTTTTTTTATTTGGAAATTGCGAGTGGGGTCAAGTTTGTGAAATGACATAAATGACCTTAGGCTTATTTCATCTGCCTTCTCCCTCCCTATCTCGTCCTCGTTTGGCTCCAAGTACATGCTGGCTATGTCAGACGGACGAGGGGCTAAGATACCAGAATGCGATACTACTGTTTCCAAAGATATGCTTTTTTTTTTTTTTACATGAGTAACCTCCCTAATCATAATGACTCCGTCTGAAATTATAATTTTGTGTAAAAATAATAAAAAGTTATAGAATTAATGTTCGATAAAATATTAATTTTTATTATTTTAACTTCATGGCAATAATTTATTTTACATAAAAATTATTAAAAATTATTAAATATTATAAAAAATTATTAAAAATTTTATCAAATATTCAAAAGTTACAAAAATATTATTAAAAATTATCACTTATTTTACTAAATATATTAAAAATTACAACTAATAATTTTTAATAAAAAATTAAAAATTATATCTCCAAACATTTCAAATGTCATTGAACTCATTAGTAAATAATAAATTTTTCTAAAATTTTCAATTTTACTCTTACATTTTAATTTTTCAAATATGTTACACTCTTGCTTTTTACGAGAAAAAGTCAGAAGTTCTACTTACTTAAAAAAAAAAAAAATCAGAAGTTGGAATTTGAAGACTGTTTTAGATAATTGTTTTTAAGGCACTAGTAATTATTCTTACGCTTCATTTGACCCAAAGAGAGTTTCTATTCTAGTTGTGACCTAAAAATCTCAATGTCATAAAATAAATAAACATATGAAAAAATTACATAATGTTTTGAACAAAGTGCTTTACAATTGTTACAC
>JAVXUM010000037.1:31010457-31021741 GCA_035590655.1 Pouteria glomerata
TCCAAAGGGTTTTCGGTTCCTCAAGGGAATATTGGCATTTCCTATTGGTAGGGAACAAGTGGCAAGTAAATAGATTTCCAAGAGTAGCTCTCTACAAAGGGCAGATTTGACATTGTATTGCAAATGGCCTTGATGGTCCCCTTTTGAATTCTCTGTCATATGATAGAAGTTATCTCTCTCTCTCTCTCTCTCTCTCTTGTTACTAATTATTTTAAACCTCAAATCTCCATGTATACATGCCTAGTTGGATGGCCAGTCCAAGCCTCAATGTAATTATGAGTGCATTGGATTGCTGCTGCTCGCTTGAAACCTTGTCAAACGCCACGTGAATACGAATGGTCGTAATATGTAATGCTTGGGCATGCCCCGAGAGCTCACTTATTTATAACCCAATCTTATCTCGTCCATGCTGCTAGGCATTTCAATTTCATGACAAACTTTCTTTTGGTCCCCTTAGTCACCATTGAGTTATCTTGATAAGATAGAATGGGACTGAAGTCCATCAAAATTGCCTTCCTTATAGAATCTTTCATATTTACTCCTCACTTTGTAATTAAAAAACTACCAATAAACTTAGGACAGTATCTGCATTTCTGGTGTCAATCCCTTCATTTGTCAATGCATCTTGTACCGCATTTCTGTGCAGGTCAAGATCAGGGGGAAGTCATTGCAATGCGAAGTTTGTGGAGAAAATGCAGCGTTCACTCAACAGCAATTTCAAGAATTTGATTATGAGAAATTCACACAATCCCCTTTCTCCACGGTAGGTTTTTGCTCTTTTGTTTCTCTCCACAGATGCTTTGTCTCCTTTTATTACCCTTACGTGGTACACGTTATGTTTTGATTAGCTTGCTTGAGATTTATTTGTCATAACCAGAAATATGCCAATATATATTCCCTTGACATTGTCTTATATTTTTCTTCAATAATCTCAACATTTGCTTTTGTAGACCTCATTCCATTATGGAGCTTTATATTAATTCTCTATGTGTTTGCTTCTGATACTGGAATGTATTGGAATTTATTCCAGACTTCAGCTTGATCGTTGGTCAAAACTATGCAAGTTTTTGTTTATATTAAAAAGATGATCATATGTTTGGTGCCTACATTGCCCTTTTGCTTCCTCACCCTGTGCAACATAAGACAGTTTTGGAGATTTAAAATTTCTGATCTTCCAATTTTTTGCAGTCTCCGTTGAAGTTAAGCCTCATTCCCACAGAAGCTAGAATAAGCAGTAAGGAATACAATGAGAGAGTTGTCAAAGGAGAAGTGCACATATTGGTTGATGTACGACCAGCACACCACTTCAAAATTGTTTCTATTCCCAAGTCCATGAACATCCCGCTGTCGAATTTAGGAGCGAGATTGGCTGAAATAACTTCAGCCTTGAAGAAGGAGGAAGAGCGGGGGGTAACTGGTACTGCTGTTTCTCCTGCTTCTCTGTACGTAGTATGCAGGAGGGGTAACGACTCACAAAGGGCAGTTCAGTACCTTCACGAGATGGGTTTCACTTCTGCAAAGGATATCATTGGAGGACTTGAGGCATGGGGCCGCGATGTGGATCCGAATTTCCCTTCCTACTAGTGGGAAAAGTTGGGGATATATAATCCAAGTTTGGGTGCTTCTTATTGTAATCTGTAATTTGCTTGGGTTCCTGTTTGCCAAGACTTGCAAAACTTCATCACTTGGTTTAGATTCGCCTTGGTTTTGCACTTCATTTGTGTCTGCATGATTAAGAGATCTGGTGCGTCATAATGAAGTTATTAAAAATAACCGTAGAATAATTTTTCGTTCATTTGTGAAAGTTGCTTGCACAATTTGTTTGCTTCTGACGGGAAGGCCAGCTCTTCTCAAGTTCATCCTATGATCGGTCTGCGGGCCCATAAAAAGTTTCTTGGGCCTACGAACGGTGAAGAGAACCATTAGTGGGCCACTAATTGGTGGGTGGGCCTAATGTTAATTCTATTTGTGGGCCACTGGATGTGAATATGATTGGACCCGGTCTTGGTCAATAGGCTGTCTTGTGCCTATAATTGGGCTTGAAAATATGTCTATTACTGCTTATGGGCTTTTATTAATTTTTGGGCCATATATTGCGCTAATAATAAGGTACGAGAGCCTATAGATGGGCTTATACTATGTTTTGGGCCAATAATTGGGCAGCGGCTTATATGTGGGCTAATAGGCAGGCATGTGGGCCTATATCTGGGCTTATTATTAGGCTTTGGGCCTAATTTGCTGGCTAATAATCATGACGTGGGCCTATAGATGGGCTCTTATTAGGTTTTGGCCCAATAATTAGGCTTGTGGGCCCGTATGTGGATTAGTAAATAGGTATGCAGGCAAATAGATGGGTTTTTAGTAAGCTTTGGCCCAAAAAGGACGTGGGCCTATAGATGGGCTTAATTAGGCTTTGGGCCAGAAACATTGGGCATGTGGGCCTAGAAATGAGCGTTGATAAAGGCATGTGGGCCAAAGATGGGCTTATGTTTAGACCAAAATTGGGCATGTGGACCTAATGTGGAGCTGTAAACAGGTTTGTGGGCCTATAAGTGTGCTTATATTAGGTCATGGGCTAAATTTGTGGGCTAATAATAAGGTACGTGGGTCATAAACGGCCTTATATTAAGTTTTGGGCCAATAATTCAGCATGTGGACCTATATATGGGCTATACGCCTATGATTGAGCCTACTCAGCCGAATTTCACTACTTTGGGCCCAAGTCTGGATTAGGGGCTGATTACTCTAGCCCAAGCCTATACATGTTCAGGCTGGATTTGGCCCGCTCTATGGCCATGAGCTTTTGAATGAGTCATGTTCCAGTAGGGAAAAATTTTTTTTACCCAATTCCCTAATCCACATCACAAGCGAAAACAATGGAACGCCTAAATCCACAACTCCTCTTGCATTGCAAAATCCACCAGTGAAGAAGAGCTGCATGCATTCAAAAGTTTTCCATAACATGGGAATAAAGAAAATGGATCACAAAAAGAAGGCAGCTCAACAGTTTATTGCTTTGGATACAACTGGTCCCGAGCACATATATAATCTGAAAATGGTAGTCTTTGATAATAAGTTGCCAGAATGTTGTTGAAATTTTAGGAATCGTAGCGTCAACTGAAAACATTTTAATATGCATTGTAATTGTAAAATTATTATTGACATGTCATTCTGGCAACTTATTTTAATAAATTATTTTGACAGAAACTTCACTCTATTTTGTCCAATGTAATAAATAATCCTAGAAATAAGCTTGAAGTCCATCAAAGGAGGAATCAGTCTGGAAAAGAGAAAAGCCAGAAATAAGATTAGTTATTTGTAGTCCAAACATCGTACTTCAAAACTAGATATTATTCCCGCAGCTTGGTACCAAAAGTTTCCGTACTTCCCACAGGTCCTATGAATAAAGAGAGCATTATCAATCAAAACTTGATCACCATCCAACAAGTAGGAGCTTCAGGAGAGCCATCCTAATGTAGAGACCATTCTTTGCTTGTCTAAAGTAAGCAGCCCTTGGATCCACATCAACATCCCCAGTTATCTACATTAATTAACATCAAAATACACATACATATAATATATATATATATATAACAAATGACTAGTTATTGGATTGTCCTCACAAAACTCTCTGCCAAAATCAAGAGAAAAGTGGACAAACTAACCTCATCAAGCCTCGGGAGAGGATGCATTACCACAGCATGGTTTTGCATCACATCCAAGACGGACCGATCTACAATGTACTTGCCTCGAGCTTCTTCATAAAGATCAGTTCTCTCTCCAAACCTTTCTCGTTGTATGCGAGTTTGATATACCACATCACATTTAGAAGCAACTTCCATCAGGTCATCACTTTCTTCCCACTCTAGTCCCTTTGATGTCAGATACTCTTTTATGTCATTCTGAAATGAGGATAAAAATGTAACCATCCTTTATTTGGAAATGCTAAAATCTTTCTTAACTTTCTTACAATCACTAGTTGTCTGAGTTTGAATCAAACCCAAATAATACCTCGGCAATCAATTTAAAAGCCAATAGACTTTAAGCTTAGATTGTTAGAGAAAACGCTGGCCAACAAAAGGAAACTTGTTTTCATACCTTCATTTTTACCACAAGAGGTGAAACAAAGTAGATCTTCACATCCCGATACTTGGCGAGCAGATATGCAAGTGATCGCACTGTTCTACCATTAGCTAGATCTCCAACAAGTCCAACTTTAATGCCATCAAGTTTTCCTATCTCTCTTTCAATAGTGTATATATCTAGAAGAGCCTGTCCCATGAAATTTATTATTACCAAATGAAAAAATAGAAATTTAGGAGCAAGACCTAAGATAATACATTCACCCCTTACATGGATATCTTTTGATAACTAATACATTCACCCCTTACATGGAAATCTTTTGATAACTAAAAGTAGACTTAGGGAAAAAATACTTCCCGATAATATTGCACTGTTACATTACCCTTGATTTATATACAAGACATTCCTACATTAGAGATACCTATCATCCTAAAAATCAGCAATTCCCATTCCTATAAATCAGCTACAAAAATCCCTTGGAATCTGCAACAGTGATCACCCTAAATATAACAGATCCTATCTCTAATATTTCTATATCTAATAGATTACAAATCATCTCTTAGATACCTACAATAACTAATCAATACACATTTGAACATTGTCACTGATCAGAAAGGGGAAACTATAATGCTACTATATTATTAACATCCGACACAGTAGGCCTTTGACAAGGCATGGGATCCAATTGCAGCAAGTCCATTGTTTCTGAGTAGCTTATCACTATCTTCTATTACTATTTCCAACACCACCCTTCTTTAAGTTTCAATGGCTATTTCTTGAGAACAAATTTTTATGGTGACATTAGTTCCCAGTCTGGTCTTGTGCTCGAGAATGAAGAATCTGTTATGCTATGTTTGGAATAAAGATTTGTGGATGGAAAGGAAAAACAAAGAGAAAAATAAAATTTATAATTTGTATAATTTTTGTACACTTAACTAAGTAAAAGTTAAATTTTGTTAATAAATGTCTCTACTCATTTTAGTCTTATATTTCTAACTCAATAGAAAAAATGAAATAAATTTGACTTTTTAACTTTATTTTACATTTTTATCATTTTCTTTCATGTTTCCTTTCTCCCCACAAATCCATATTCCAAGCCTTACTGAATTATATGAACATGGTTCTCTGATGAATTACAGAAAGAAGAAAAGACGGACAACATATGAAAGAAAATCTCTATTGCATAAAGTATTTTGTCTAACATGAAAAAAATAAAAATAAAAACAGAAAAAGACAGTAGCTTTCCAACTACTAACATGCCTCTAGTGTTTAACAAACAAAATGAGACATCTATAAGACTAAACTGGCTTAACTACATAAGTGATTTGAATGCATCTGAAATATATACAGCAGCCTATGTTACCCGGACTCAGGTGCGAGTGTTGGACTTAGGTATGAATTCGGATATTAGATTCGCCTAATATCTATATTTTAGGATATGGGGACTTAACTAAAAAAGTGTCCAAATTATGGATACGGGCATAGGGATACAACACAAAAAAATATTACATCTTCATGTATATGTTAAAACATAAGAGTTTAATAATATCTGACATGGATGATGATGTAACACAAGCATTCAACAGTGCTTAGATCAAGCCAAGGAAAATTCAAGGTTAGAATGCTACATTTGTAGAAGCCGATATTTCACATATAGCACAGGAAGTTATGTCACTCTTCACTTAATCATCTTAAAGATGTTACTATATATAGATGATTCTGACCCATGGCAATCTGAAGGAATTAACAGTCTCAAGCAACAAACCCAATTATCTGCCAGTGGATAGCATTTAAAAAAAAATCATAATTACCTGAGTTGGATGCTGTCCTGGACCATCCCCAGCATTAATAACAGGAATACTTGCCGTGGTTGCCGCTCTCCGAGCAGCACCACTTTCAAAGTGCCTCATCACAATTATATCCGAGTATCCTTCAACAGTTCTTATAGTATCTGCAAATCAAGCTCCAAAATCAGAAACACAAGGCAACATACAACCTAAAAGTATGCAAATCAAAGACTACCTTCAAGAGTCTCTCCTTTTGCAGCAGATGAGAACTCCCGTGCATTTTCTGTTGTCAAAACTTCCCCACCCAGCCGTTTCATAGCAGACTCAAAAGAAAGCCTAGTTCTAGTTGAGGGCTCATAGAAGAGGGTAGCCATTAGAAAGCCTTTTAGAATTTCGCTTCCAGGTGAGTTCTTCTCAACCTTCTCCATCTCCTGTGCCACTTCAAATACAGAACTAAGAATATCTCTATCAAATTGCTGAGCTTCAATCACATCGTCAAGTTGAAACTTATTCCCAATCAAAAACGAAGGCTTATTTTCAACTTCCGGTGCTTGACATTGGACTTTGTTGCTGGGTAAGATCCTCCCACTTTGTTCCCAGTTTACTGATTTCACATTGGACAACACCTTGGATTGTGTTAGCTTGGCAGATACCGAAATTAAACTAAAGTGAGATGATTGCTTCCAGAGATTTGAATAATTAAATAGGAACTCTCCACAACACCACATTGATTTAGGAGCAGACACAGCCCCGAGTTGTGTGCATATAGAAAATGAAGGCGAAGAAGCCATAGCAAGAAAGTGAGCAACAATCAGAATAGTACTTTTCAGTTCCTATAACAAAAACAGAAGAAACAATAATTTAGGTAAGTACTACGACATGATGATTCATACCAATCCAAAGCTTCACTTCTTTATCCAAGAGACTTCTGATTTTAAAGGTTTAACCTTCTTGAACGACTAGAAATCAAATATGCATTTGTATGTATAGGTATAAGGCTATGTTAACCAAAATTGGTAGCTCAGAAAATATTAGAAAATTGGGGAGAAAAACATCAAACCAGTCAACCAAGCCTAGTTCTGAAATTAGGATTCGAATAAAGATCCCTCTTTTTGCCATAACTTTGCTGAAACAAAAATAGATTCTTAGAGACAGCTAAACTATGGAAGAAGATAAACAATCTTAAAATTAAAATCAAGTAGTTTATGTGGACAATAAAAAACTGGCCAACATTGTTTCACTAGTCGTTGAAATACAACATTGCAATCCGATCAATAAGAACATGCAAGTAGATTGTGTTGTAGTATATTTATATAACACAACTTGCATAGCAAACATTTGCAGCACTTGCCTATGTCCAGAATGCAATCGAAGATTTATTCATTGAGATCATTTTAAAATTTAAAGAAGTAAGCTATAGTGAAACATGTGCATCTGCATCTGCACAAGTACAACTACGTGGTTAAAATCAACAGATAAAGAGGAATAGCAGAAAAGCAAAAATCATCACATTCTCCATATATAAGCTTCAATAACCCTAATCAATTACAAGATCCAATATTGAAGAAGATTTAAACCAAGAAAAAAAAAAGACAGTAGATTTGAAATCGGCAGAGGTCGAAGAATGATCCAAGAAAAATCAAAGATTCAAAGTTGTCAAACAAATAATGGAACTCACCTTCTAAGACAAATAGGAGGAATTCGAAGAAGATGGCGATGGTAACGAAGGTTTCTTACAGCAGCGAAGAGGCCGCTTGGGTTTGAAATTGACAGAGGCATCCGAATCTGAACGAAAGGTGCAGAGACGAGAAAAGGTCTCTCGTCGTGTGGTGTGGCTGTGTGAGGACACTAAAACGACCACGTTTTATTAAAAAAATGCCCCTCACCGAGCTACTCACGAGTCTTGCGAGCGAGCCGAACCATAACAGGTTCCAACTCGATTCAATTTATTAGCTACGGCCGTTTGATTGGTTAAAATTAATTAAAATTTATTAATTATTTTTGTTTTTTAATTAAATTTAATTGCATATTATTTTTATATTAAATTTTAATAATTTTATTATACTTTTTTATTAAACTTTTACCAACCCAACACTCCAATTTACCAACCCAACACTCCAAGTAAGCTTTTCTTAGGAAGAGTACCAAAAAACTATTAAGTTTTTTTTTTTTTTAGAAATAATTAAATTTATTCTCTTCTATTTTAAAAGTTTTTTAAATTATAAATGACAAAAATATTAAATTAACAAAAAAAATTAAAAAGTTAATTACTAAAAAAAATTAATTTTTTTCTTTACAAATACCAAAAAAAAAAAAAAAAAACTTTAACCTTCAATAAGTAGCAACCCAAAAAAAAAAAAAAAAAAAAAATCGTTCCTCAAACTCTACCTAAAACTCCAATTTGACTCAGATATTCTGCTAATTAAACTCAAATCAAATTTTGTCGAGTATTCCCCCAACCCTCGTTTTTGACGGGGTTTGGTGGGTTGGTTCCTGTGTGTTCAATTCGAAAAAAAATTTTGTCGAGTAAACTTTTATAGTTAGATAAAAGCTCAATTTACATTCACTATTAGCTATCTTTTATTCAATAATTTGATTTTATATACACCAGTTTGATTTTTTAAAACCAACTTTTAGGTTGATTACTATTAAACTTTAGTTAGATTAAGCCATTAATTGATCCATGGAACTCGGCCTATAAAATGAAGTCCAAAATGTTTTGAAAGTAAGATCATTGACCAAAACGAAAAAAAAAATGACTAAGGGTTGGTGTTTTAATCGTTGAGTCAACTAAAATTGTTAAATAAAATTAAATATTAAAAAGGTAAAAAAATTGCCTAAAAATCTAAAATTTTTTAAATATTTATTTTTGCTATTTTTTATTTCTTCTAATCCTTTTTCTTCATTTCGATAAATTCCAATCAATTGAAATTTATTCTAAATTATAGAACTAGTGAGAACATGCGTAATAAATAGTCCTTTTATAGTGTAAATGTTGGAATTATAGATAAAAATAATAATTTTAATTTATAATGAATAGAAACAATTAAATAATAAACTGTAATTCATAAGAATAGTTAAATAGGTAGGTTCCATGAATGGTTTGGACAGGTCACCAATTTAGATATGATTTTTAATGATTTTAATTATTTGAATCAATTTTTTGTTAAAAGCGGATTAAGGTGGGAAATTCAACAAGCCTTTCGAAATTGGTTCAACTAGTCAATTCAATTAAATTTTAAAACATTGGAACAATCCACCTTATGAAAACATAATTCTATGAATTTGATTTTAAATTATGATATAATCTAAAAATCTAAGACTCCGTTAGGTGTTACTAAATTTTTTAAAAAAAAATTCAAAAACACTCCAAAAATTCTCCACTTACTTCGATCAAATTTTACTATATGTCACTTTTATACTAATTTTTAAAATTTTTTAAACTTTTTTAAAACTCCAAATATCTCTATTGAATGTTATTGATTCTCTCTAAGCCACATTTAATATGTGGGAATGAAATAAAGTGGGAATAGATTGAAATGAGTCTCTATTTTCTTTTTTAATTATCAAATTAAATAATCCTAAAAGGAATGATGAGTGTTTAAATTAAAATGAAATAAAATAATTAAGAGTAGAAGAAAATAATGAATAGTACTAATGGTAGACAATAGAAGTTAGTGTAGATTATAATGGATATGGTGGTTCGGAAAATGATAGAGAGTAGATGTAGCAATAGTGGTGAAGGATGGTGGTTCGATCAACAATAAGCAATAGTAGTGGTGGTAGCTAGTAGTAACAAAGAAAAGTAGCGCTATGATGGTAGTTGAGAAAAATAGTTGGTGTCACAGAAAAAAAAAAATCAGCATGGTAACAAATAATAATAAAAGTAGCAACAAAGATAAAGGGTGAAGATAATGGTGATAACAGTAGTCATGGCAATGGCAATTGTAATAGAAGATGGTGAGGGTGGAGATGAAGGTGGAAATGAAAATAATAGCAATAGTTGTGGTGATAGTAAGTGCAAATGAAGATGGTAGCTATGGTGACCATGATAAAGAGTAGTATTAATAAGAAGAAAATAAAAATAAAATAAGAAAAACAACTTTTCTTACCTTTTGTTCTTTTCTCCTTTGTGAACCAAGAACTAAATGAATTAAAAATTCTCTATCTCTTTTATTTTTTTTTTTATATTTCAAAACATTAGGGGCAAGATCAAAATTTTTGTTAGAATAATACATTGAATAATGAATAATGCTAGGAAGGCAATGTTGAAAAATGATATAAAGAGGAACCAATTGGAGGTTTTTTTTAACGTAAATAAATATAATAATTATATTAATTACGTAAATAGGCTCATAAAGAATTATTTACCAAACTAAACTCGTTGTCGGCAGTGGTATTAATGACATTGGTGTTGTCAATCCCACTGACGACACCCTTAGCATGGGTTGGATGGAAGAAAGAGGGGAAGACGATGCAGTTTCTTAGACGAGGAATAACCAAGAATGAGAGACCAAAGAAAATGATAAGAATACCGCTTCTCTCTCTACCTTCAAATCCATTCTCGAAACCACCGATTGGTACATGAACAATGCTATGAACTCTCTAGACTTCTAAATCATCCACGCATTATTCCAATTTCTTGCATCGGTATCAGATGGCCTATCGTTGAGCCTACGTTGTCGTTTAGGGCCAACGTTCTCCATCATCAAAGTTGCCACCAGAGCTCTGCTGCCATTAATCTGGCCCTTCGGAGAATAGTAAGGTGGATGAGAATGGGTACAATGGTGAAAATAACTCAAATGCCAATAGCACTGTCACGGCTAAAGATCAAAAAAGAAGAAGAAAGGGCTGCCGACAAAGAATTTGACAAAAATGGGCTACCGCTGTGTGAACGAGGGGTGTCGTCAATGGCATTGATGACACCCTATACTACAAATCCAATCTTGAAACAGAGAATAAGGGGTGTCATCAATGCCACTAACGACACTCAACCCACTTTTATAATTAATCTATTTCTGTGTATTATATAATTATTATATATTTTTTGGTAAAAAAAACCCCTAATTGGAACCTTGGAAAAAAAAACTAAGGAGGAAAATTTTTACAAATTAATAAAAATATTCAAAACTTTTACTAAAATTACATTAGACCGTTAAAGATTTTTTTAAATTATCTCCGAATACAAAAGCGTTATTAAAACACAAATCCAATATGATGTGAAATTCCTAAATAGGTATTTAATAATACGTTTGTAAAGTGATATCTGGAATTTGATGTATAATGAATTAAATAGCTTGGGGCCCGTTTGGCAACGCTGTCGTTTTTCTGTTGTTATTTTTCTGTTGCCGTTTCCTGTTTTGTGTTTTCTGTTGTCGTTTTTTTTTTCCTGAAATGAAAACTGAAACAGCGTT
>JAVXUM010000037.1:31084529-31095062 GCA_035590655.1 Pouteria glomerata
GTCACAATTTAATTAGATGACAGCATCTCAATAACAATCAAATAATAACTACAAAAAAAAAAAAAATCAGCTTCCATAACATATTGTAGTAATCTCATATGTCAATCTAGTGTTGACATCGAGCGGATTGCCTTATGTGGCAACTATATTTGGTGCATATCTATGTTATAATATTAAAACCACTTAGTTTCCCTCTCTTTCTCTCTTTCACTCTCACCTTACGCGGTAGGTCTTTTTGCTTTCCATTCCTTTTTTTTTTTTTTTTTTTTAATTTTTGTTAACGTATCTATAATTTTGATACATATTATATAATTAGTAGTAGGATAGTCCTTTAAAAGTAGAGTTTATTTTTTATTCTATTTTTACTTTGTAACCCTATAAATAGGGTTACTACTTCGTAGTATTATATAGATTTATATATAGAATTTTCTTAACTTTTTTATTCATTCTTTTCTTTTAATATGGTATGAGAGCTCATAATTTTTGATCTTAAGTAAATTAGGCATCTAGCAGTCACATCATTTGCTGCGTCGTCATTGCCTCCGCTGCCGCTTTATCCAATTTCATATTACTTTTCTTATGTCATGTGTAATTTTTTCGAAAGTCTTAAATTTCAAGACTCTCTTTTGGAGATACTTCTTGTTACTTCAGTTTATCTATTAAAGACTCCAGTCACTCTGTTAGAGACCTGCACTCGCTTCGTTGTACTTTTGGCTTTATATCCTTCAGCCATTTAATGCGCTTCCTTCTGTAAGCTAGGTTTGTGACATCTAGGCATGTTAGTAGAACTACGTTCATAACATTTTGATGTATAAGTAGAACTAAGTTTATGACCTTTTAGCGTGTAACCAGAGTTAGGTTCGTGACCTTTGGGCATATAACTAAAGCTTAATTCATGACCTTTAGCATGTAAGCTGCACTTTGCACAAGGGGTTATGCTTTCATCCGGTTTCGCCTTCAATCAATTCAATACAGTTTTTAGTTTCCAAACTCAATTGGTCTCTATTATACTATTTTGAGTTTGAGGGGGATGTTAATGTATCCATAATTTTAAAGCATATCATATAGTTAGTAGTATAGTTTAGATAAATTTCTGAATGTAAGGTTTGTCTTTTATTATATTTCTACTTTGTGACCCTATAAATAAGGTTATTACTTTGTTATACTATATAGATGTATATATAGAATTTTCTTAGTTTTTTCATTCATTTTTTTCTCTTAACAATTTTGATTTTATTTTTGAAATTAATTTCTCTCTTTTCTCTCTCTCTACATAGTATTATCACCCATCACCTGGAATGGACAATAAAAACTTCATTAAATCTCTCATCTCTCTTTACACAGTGCACCCGCTCATTATCTTAAATGAATAATAGTAAAATTTTTATTAAAAGAGAGTTATAAAAAAATCAAAAATAAAACTGAACAATCATTTTTTTCTCCAAATTTCTCTCTCTTTACATAGTACTTCCGCTCATCACCTGAAATGAATAACGATAAAAGTTTCATTAAAAGGGAGTCATAACAAAAAATAAAAATTAAGAAATGAAACTTAGCGGTCATTTTTTCTCCAAATCTCTCTTTCTCTCCATAGTACTCCCACTTACCACTTGAAAAGCTTTGGGTTTAACTTAACAGTTGTTTTTGGGTCCTTCTATTCTGTGTAAACTTCTCCAATTTCTTTCTTAGATGTCAAAAAATTTATAGGTATGTTTTATTACTCCACTCTCTTCCTATGTGGTAGACCTCTTAACTTTGCGTTTTCCTTTTTATTTTTTTTTACCGAATTTTAATTTTATTTTTGAAACAAATTCCTCTCTTCTCTCTCTACACAATACACTCGCTCATGAAAAATATATAATAAAAGTTTCGTTAAAAAAGATTCATAAAAGAATCAAAAATTAAAAAGTGAAATTCAACAGTTATTTTTTCTCCAGATTCCTGTCTCTCTACACAGTACTTCGCCCATCACCTAGAATGAATAATAATAAAATATTCATTAAAAGGGAATCATAACAAAAAATAAAAAATCAAGAATTGAATGAATAATAATAAAAGTTTCGTTAAAAGGGAGTCATAACAAAAAATACAAAATCAAGAAATGAAACTCAACAGTCAATTTTTTTGTCCGAATTCCTCTCTTTCTTCACAGTACCCCTACTTGACACTTGAAAAACTTTTGAGTTCAATACAACAGTCATCTTTGGGTTTCCCTATTATGTGTAAGCTTTTTCAATTTCTTCTCTAGATATCAAAAAATTTACAAATATGTTATTGCTCTACCCTTATCTTATGTGGTAAGCTTCTTTACTCTCCATTTTTTTTTTCATTTTTTACAAAATTTTAATTTTATTTTTGAAATAAATTCATCTCTCCTCTCTCTCTCTACATAGTGTATCTGTACCTAAAATAAATACTAATAAAAGTCTCATTAAATAAGAGTCATACCCAAAAAAAATCAAAAATCAAAAAATGAAACTCACTAATCATTTTTTTCTCCAAATTCCTCTCTCTACATAGTACTCTTACCCATCTATAAAAGTTTCATTAAAAGGGAGTCATAACGAAAAATAAAAAAATCAACAAATGAAACTCAGCAATCATTTTTTCTCTAAATTTTTCTCTCTCCCCCTCCCTCTATAGTATTCCCATCTATCATTTGGAATGAATAATAATAAAAGTTTTATTAAAAGAGAGTCATAACAAAGAATAAGAAAATAAAAAAAAAATTCAGTAGTTAGTTTTTCTCCAAATTCCTTTTTCGCTTTCCGCAATACTCTTGATCATCACTTGAAAAATTTTTAAGTTCAACTTAATAGTCGTTTTTAGGTTCTCCTATTTAATGTAAGTTTTTCCAATTTCTTCTCTAGATATCAAAAAATTTACAAGTATACTATCGTTAAGTATGAAGTCTGATTTTAAAAAAGGGATAAAAGAGTGCTTTTGCGTTTTAGAATTTTTTATTTGTGTATGCTAAGGTTCTTTGAAAGTATAAAAGGAACGCCTAGGGTTGCTTCCATTGTATCCTCGTAACCTTGTAACTTTTGTACTTTATCATAATGAAACAACCTAGTATGTTATGGACATAGACAAATTACTGAATCATGTAAATTACAATGTCTGGTTATCTTTTTGTTTATAATTGTTTTCTGTTCTTTTTTGTCCTCGATTGTGTGGATTTGCTTGTGAGCTTAAGGGCAGGGATCCCCAACAATCGGTATCAGAGCTCCAGGTTAGGAGATCAAGGGTTTAGACAATGATTGAAGACAAATACAAGATCAAGAAGTTCAATGACACGAACTACACTTTTTGGAAGATGTAGACGAAAGATATTTTTTATCAAAAGAATTTATATCTTTTGATTAACCGGAAAAAGTCAAAAAGTGTAACACAAGAAGATTGGATTATTTTGAATTGTAATAAAGCTCTGGGGATTGTGTGATTGAGCTTTGCGCCATCAATTGCGTTGAGTATTGCCAAAGAAGAGATTATAATAGATTTGTTCAAAGCCCTAGAAAAGATGTATGAGAAATTTTCTACGATGAATAAAGTATATCTTATGAAAATTTATTTAACATAAAGATGCCTGAAAACTCTATTGTTGCTAAACATTTGAATGAATTTAATACGGTCGTAAATCAGTTAAAATTCATGGGTATTTATTTTAATGATAAATTAGAGCTCTCGTTCTATTATCGAGTTTGGCAGAAAGTTTGAATAGACTTGTCGTGATAGTTAGTAATTCCCTCGAATCTATAAAAATAGAATTGGAGGATGTTATTGGATTGATTTTAGGAGAAGAGACTAAGCAAGATGCATCGGGTTAGGATGTTGTTTCAGGTTTAAAATAAGTACAGAGGAAAGATGCAGGTCTGCGAATAGGGGAGACAACAAGGGCGAGGGAAGAGAAAATTCTAAAAACAAGGGTAAAAGTAAACCTCGCGGTAGAGATGTGAAACCTGGGAGTTGTTGGAATTGTGGTCAGATCGGGCACTTGAAGTGAGACTATAGAGCACCGTCGAAAAAGTAACAAAACAAGAATAATCAGGGCGTAAGAACACCAACAATGTTATAGATGAGTCAGATAATGATATCTTGATTTGTTCACTGGATTCTCATAATGAGTCTTGGATTGTAGACTCGAGAGTCTCATTCCATGTTACTTTATGCATGGATGTGTTATAAAATTATGTGTAAAGAAATTTTGAAAAGGTTTAATTGGGTGATGATGAGACTTGTAACAAGTTGAAAACGAGATGTGCAGACTACTCAGATAGATGGGATAGTATTGAAATTGAAGGATGTTAGATAGTGCCTAATCTAACAAGAAATCTTATTTCGGTGGGTCAGTTGTCAGAAAGTAGAGTGGTCACATTGTTTACATCAGATACTTGGCAGACAAGTAAATGGGCCATAGTTGTATTTTTGAGTGCTTGTAGTAGCATTCCAGTAGTTGTATCAGCGATTGATTGTACTATGTAACATCTTACGTTGGGTTACATGAGCGAAAAAGAGATGAAAGTAATGTTGTTGAAGTAAATTACCAAGTTGTAAATCATTGAATTTGGACTTTTGTAAGAATTGTCTTTAAGAAACAGAAAAAAGTTAACTTTACAAAAAATAGCAAGGACCCTTAAATAAGAGAAACTAGAGTTGGTTCATATAGACTTACGAGGCCTCTCTCAAATACATTTTCTTGGTGGCTCATGTCATTTTGTTACTTTCACTGATAATGCTACTAAAAAATTATAGATTTATTTTTCAAGCATAAATTTGATGTGTTTGGTGTTTTCAAGAGTTGGAAAGCATTAATTGAGAATAAAACAGGAAAAACTAAAGTATTTAAAACCTACTAATGGTGGCGAGTATTGTGATGCTGAGTTTGTGGCTTACTGTGCTATGAATGGGATTCAGAGATTGAAAACAATCCCCAAGAAGCGAAGACAAAATGGAGCTGCTGAGCGCATGAATTGGACGATCCTATAGCGTGCAAGGAGTATGAGGCTATATGTTGGGTTACCTAAACAATTTTGGGTTGAAGCAGTTCAGTTCCTTTGAATTTTTGATTACCAGAGGAGGCTTGGTCAGGTAAAGAGGTAAATTTATCCCATTTTTAGTATCTGTGTACAGGGCCAATATGCATATCAATTTGAATAATAGGGGTAAACTTGATATTAAGTCTCAAAAGTGTGTGTTTATAAGTTATGGTATTGATAACTATGGGTATAGGTTGTATGATTTTGAAAATCGAAAAACAAGTAGGAGTATGGATATGATATTTAACATGTCCATTTTGTATAAAAATAGATAGAATCAACCCAATGAGGCTAAAAAAATTCAGACATTGTAGAGTTTGAGGAGATCTTTAATATAAATATCTTACAGCCTTGGGATGTTAATACATAATCTACTCTACAGGTAGATCCATAGATTCCTCCTCTTTCTAGGAGATCTAATTGTATCAATAAGCCTCTAATGCGTTATTCTCATTACTTACATTATTTGTTGCTAACTGATAGTGGTAAACCTAAATGTTTTAAAGAAGCATTACAAGTGAAGACTAGAGAAGAGTAGAAACATGCGATCGATGATGAGATGGATTTTTTCTCATCAAACCAGACTTGGGACTTGGTTCAACTACCCAAAAGAAAGAGAGCTTTACACAACAAATAGTTATACAAGCTTAAGGAAGAATCTAATGGGAGCAAATTGTACAATGCAAGGTTAATACTAAAGGGTTTTGAGTGGAAACCTGGTATTGACTGCACTAAAATATTTTCTCCTGTTGTGAAGATTTCTACTACTAAATGTGTCCTTAATATTGTGGTTATTGAGAACTTGCACTTTGAGCAGTTAGATGTAAAAACTGTATTATTTCATGGAGATTTGGATGAGGACATTTATATGTAGCAGTCAAAGAGCTATGTTATCAAAGGAAATGAGGATCAGTTGTGTAAGTTTCGTAAGAGTATGTATGGGTTAAAACAGACTTCTGATAAAAAGTTTGATACTTTTATGATAGATATAGGGTTTAGTAGATATCATGGGGATCACCGTTGTTATTTTAAGAAGTTTTATAAATAATATCTCATACTTTTGTTGTATGTAAATGATATGCTTATTTTAGGTTCATGCGTGGATGAGATTGTTAATCTTAAGGGACAGCTATCCAAGGAGTTTGTAATAAAGTATTTGGGTTCTATGAAGAAAACCCTTGCGATGTAAATCAGTAGGAACAGGGTGAATTGAAAGTTGAAGTTATCATAGGAAAAATATATTAAAAAGGTATTTAAAAGGTTCAACATGGAAGGTGTTAAGTTTGTTAGCACACTGTTGGCAAATCACTTCAAGCTTTTGAAGGAAAAAAGAGTAGTAATTGATGAAGAGAAGAACTACATGGCCAAAGTTCCATATGCCTCAGTGGTAGGTAGCTTAATGTATGTTATAGTTAACACGAGGCCAAACATTGCTCATGCAATGGGAATTGTCAGCATGTTCATGGCAAATCTGTGCAAGGGGCATTAGGAGACAATCAATTGGATTTTGTGGTATTTAAAAGGTACTTTTAATTTGACTCTATGTTCTAGGGGTTCTGATATTTGTTTGCAAGAATTTGTGGATTCTAAGTTAATAGGAGACATTGATAGTAAGAAGAGCACTACTGGGTATGTGTTTACTCTGAAGAGTTCAATAATTAGTTGAGTCTTACGGCTACAGAAAATAATGACTATTTCCATAACAGAAGCGAAGTATGTTATAGATACCGAGCAATGCAAGGAGATGACACGGTTGAGGAGTCTCATGAAAGAGTTGGGTAAGGAATAAGAAAGTTATAAATTGTTTAACAATAGTTAGAATACGATATATCTGGCCAAGAACATAACTTTTCATTTAAGGACCAAGCATATCGGCATAAAAAATCACTTTATTCGCTCCTTATTGGAGGAAGGACAATTCACTTTGGATAAAATTCACACAAGGAATAATCTAGCAGACATGTTCACAAAGATGGTTACTGTGGATAAGCTAAAGGCTTGTTCAGCCTCTGTAGGCCTCCAAGCTTGAGTGGGTGGCTGGGTGCCAGTTGTTGTTGGTGATTGTTGGTAACAGTTAATAACTGTTGGCATTTGGAGGGTCATTTTGAATCAGTCTTCAAGTGGGAGATTATTAAGTGTGACGTTTGATTCTAAACAAGGGCAAAAATGTATTTTTGTGCTTTAGGATTTTTTTATTTGTGTATGTTAAGGTTTCTTGCAACTATAAAATGAATGCCTAGGGTTGCTTCCATTTTAAGAGTGTAATCTTTACTTTTACTTTATCATAATGAAACACTAAAGCACCTCGTGAATGTACGATTAAGTAATTAGTTTAAGTTGGAATCAGGTAAATATCTGTCTTGTTAGCTTCTTGTTTATGATTATTTTTTGTTTTTGTTTGTCTTCGATTATACGTGTTTGCTTGTGAGTTCAAGTGTAGGGATCCCCAACAATTATTGCATATATCTCGCCACACGTACATTCTGTAGCTTTTTCATTTTGGTTTTTTTTTTTTTTAATCAAAACTGGGATCTCGTTTTTATCAAGAACAAAATGAAATAAAAAGTAAAATATATTCTAACTATTGCTTTTTTATCTCTTACCTATGCGATTCAGGTGATGGGTCTTGCTCGCCTGCTACTTCTTCATCTCCATTTCTAAATGTTTATTTTGATTGTTTTGAGAATATTTTTAATTTTTTAATGTTAATAATTTTAAAAAAATTACATTACTCATATATCACATAGATTACCGCTAATAATTTCTTAATCATTTAAGACTTGTTGGAATGTACAACTTAGGAATTGGAGTTCCGTTGAGCCAATTATGCCAAAGTGTAAGTTCTTTTATGTTCTTTTCTTTCTTTTCTTTTTTTTTTTTGTCTCTTTTTTTTTTTTTTTTAAATATGCATTTTCAAGCTTTTATTGCTTTCTCATACTAAGCAAATGGCCACTGGTGGCATTTTACTGCCCGTCTGGTGAAATTTCTACGACATCTCCTTTATTCAAAAGCTCTTCATTACATTTTCTTTATTTTCTGATTTCTTCATCTACAAGGAAATATTTTCTTCAAATTATGATGATGCATACCCTCTGATGTTATCAAGAAACTTGATGCGTCATAACTACTCATGTTCATGGGTAGCTCAATTGAAAAAAAATAAAAAAAAAATAGGAACCACCATAAGGAAGAAAGTGCTTAAGGGCTTAAATTCAAAATCCCAAGGCCTCATCTTAGCCTTCATGATGCATTGGCCCATGGATGAATTATTCTTGGGCCGAACGAAGCTATTTCATGTTTTAGGCCTCATCTTGGCCTAAAAGAGGCATTAGCCATGGATGAATTATTCTTAGCCGGAAAGAAGCTATTAGCGTATTAAAAGAAAGATATGAGATGGCCAAGGCCATCCAAGGTATTAATTCTTTAACCAAACTTAAAGTCTCAAAAACCAGTTGGGAATCCAGTAGCAGATGCCCAAGCAAAGTCTCTCTCTCTCTCTCTACATATCTACATATCTACATACGGTGGCGGTTGGGCAGATGCAACTCGATAGCCTAGCTTCCTCCTAGTATTGGAATTCTTTTTTCCAACTCTGCTACAAGCACTAGCCAAAAAAAGAGCATAAGGATTGTTAATGCATTAACAAATAATTATTTTGACCATTAAAAAAAATAAAATTAATTTCACCTTATCATAATGATGTTGGACAACGTTAGGTTTATCTCATCCTCAAAAACTAACTCATAAAATAAATTTTTTCTTCACACTTATATGCTGACCACTAAACTCTTCCATAATATCCCAACAAATGACATCTGAAATGTAAAGGTTCCAGGTTCCTGAATTCTTTTCTTATGGTAGTAACCAGCAGATAGAAGAAGATGGAGAATTGTTGACTCGCAAGAAGGGCAAGCCAGGGCCAAGGTCATCCAAAGTATTAATTCTTTAAGAAAGTTTGAAAAAACAGTTAGGAATCCACTGGCAGATGCCAAGTGCAAAGCAACAACGAAAACAAGGCATTGCCATTACGCGAAGCCAATGTGTTCTTCGCCACTTATTTTGGTTGCTTCTTTTTTAGACAAACCTTCTATTCCATACATAAGTAGTATCTCCGTACATGTTGTGTGTTCAACCAACCCACATCCTTGTCCTTACATTTGAGTAATATACAGTAATTTGTGTTGGGTACTCGGGAAATTAAGATGATTCAGCTTTTGTTCACACTTGTATTTGTGGAGATGGGTCTGACTTTGTTGCTCGAGTTTAAAACCCCACTGAGGAAAATAATACTCATGGGACTGGATTTGGGGAAGCAGGGACGGGGGCCACTTGTCGCGAAGACTGTTGCTGCTACTTTATTTGTGGTTTTTATCTCAAGCTTGTATGGTGTGGTGAAAATCCAGACCCGTTCAATGGATACCGGTTCTTTAACTCCAACTGATCAGGTTCTTCTGGCAAATCATCTGCTAGAGGTTTCGCTTATGGGTAATTTCCAATCATCATGCCTTCTTTTCAATGGTTTTATATACATTTTGGTCATAGATATAATTCTTAGTCTGGCCAAGATCATGTTTATTTTGGAGTGCTAATTTTCTCTACTTTTGTTCAATTTTGTTCGTATCAAGTTTTTAATTTTTACCAAAACTTTTTAAATTTTATTAACTTTCTCTAACTTTTTGAGGACCACACCAAATATTAATAATTTAAAATTAGTCTACATTTTGTTTTTTGGTTTTTGGTTTTTGTCAAAATTTGGCTCTCCAAATATGTGCTATATATATATTGTTAGTAATTTTTTTCGTGAAAATTAGAGAAAGTCGGTAAAAAATTAGAGAGAATGAAAATTTTTGACACGAAGAAAGTTCGATAAAATTGAAAAATGTTGGTTACTTTTTATCAAATTAGACACTACAAATGCACACTTGATAAATTTTAATTTTACTTTTAAAAATTTACGAGTTTCTCATTAGATAAATTATTACTTTCATTAAAAAAATTTTTACTTCCAATACGTAAAATAAATTACGAGTTTCTCATTAGAGAAATTATTAGATGATAATATTACAGTTCTGTAGAATATTGCTTCGATTATGTAACAGTTTTTATAAAATGCAAGGTCCATAAAAAAATTTTAATTAGTGTACGTTATATGTTTTATTTAAATTAATGCAATGAAGTACGTAAATATTCAATGTTTTATCTAACAATTTCTCCGACGATTGTGATGAAGGATTCTCCCTTTTTCTTGGATTGGTGATTGATCGACTCCACTATTATATCAGAGAGCATGAGTTGCTGAAGAGTCGGATTCGAGAAGCACCCAACAAATAAACAAAGCGGGGTTAGAGGCAGCAATTCAAATGATTCATTAGACAAAAGAAATTAATTAATGGGTTGTACACTTAGATTAACAAGGAAAAATAAAGTACTACTTTCGACAAAATGTGAATTTGTAACTACGGCTGCTTGTCCTGATTTGGACGAAACATGTTTAATT